>JASVEL010013401.1:0-213750 GCA_032618575.1 Nicotiana noctiflora
AATCATAATCAATAATAAAAGCGGTAAAGGGATATTAATTTGCACTAAGTACATAACTGTAAAAAAGCAGATAGATAAGCCAAACACGACAGTTGAGCGACCGTGCTAGAACCACGGAATTCGGGAATGCCTAATACCTTCTCCCGGTTAATAGAATTCCTTATCCGGATTTCTGGTTCGCGGACTGTTAAATAGAGTCATTCTTTTCCTCGATTCGGGATTCAACCGGTGACTTGGGACACCATAAATCTCCCAAGTGGCGATTCTGAATTAATTAAATAAATCACGTTTCGATTGTCCTTTAATTGGAAAAACTCCTTTGCATCCTTACGGGTGCGTAAAAAAGAGGTGTGACAGTTGTGTCCTATAACCTCCTGTTAGGACGTCCATGGATCCACGCTGCAAAAGCGGTGCCTTCTTCACTACATCAAATGGTGAAGTTTGAATAAGATCAGTAAGAGATAGTAGTGCACAGTGAGGATAATTTTTGTAATGCCATCATGCCATTCGAAGAAGTCGAAGGAGACAAATGTCCTTGGGTGTACCAAGTAATGGATAATGTGACTATGAACAAAATATCTGAAGGAGAAAGCATACCAGTACCCAAAAGTAACCCCTGCAACGGTCATGGTTGCCAAGGAAATGATAAAGAATGGGTTCTCTCCGGGAAAAGGTCTAAGAGTTGCTTTGTAGGGTATAACACAACCAGTTCATCTTCTGGGTAGCACTAATACTTTGGGCATGGGTTTCAAGCCAACTATCGCTGATATACAAGGAGCCAAAATATTGAAAAAGAAAGGGTGGGCCCTCCCCAAACCTATCCCAAAACTATCCTACTTCTTCGTCAAGCCTGGTACACAAAGACGTCCGGCGACTGTCATGCCGGGCCATGCAGAGATAAGGCCAGATGAAGAGCTATTAGCAAGGTTTAAGAGTTTGTTTGAAGGAGTGAATACGATAGAGGCAGCCGAGGGAACAAGCAAGATGGATTTTCAGTTTGTTGGACCCTAGATCAGGCTAAATAACTGGGAAGCAATTCCTCTTCCAATCATGAGGGAGTTGTGGTAGTTAGCTTTTAATGTTCCATTCCTAAATCTGTCTTATCTCAAAAATTGTAATCCTATGTTCCGTCTAGTCTAATGTATCCAAACCTTGTTACCTTTCAAAGTTTAATGAAATGCAATTTCTTTCTTTCTCTATTTTTGTAGCCTTATTCTATTTTCTTTTCTTTTCTTGTATAGTCCAGTTTTTGCTGTTCTCAATGATGTGTCATGCATGAAGGATTCCCGATCTAGTCTTGATAATTAGATAGTTATACAAGAAATTGAAAATGATAATGAAGTGGAATATGAGGATGAGGGAGTTTTGGAGGAAATTAGTAAGGATTTGAGCCACTATGAAGAGAAACCCAAACCAAACATAAATGAGACGAAGTCTATTAATTTGGGAAATGAGGAGAATATTCGGGAAACAAAGATTAGTGTGCACTTAGAGGCTTCACTCAGAGAGGATTTGATCAGGTTATTACATGAGTACAAAGACATATTTGCTTGGTCTTATGATGACATGCCCGAGCTCAGTACTGACTTGGTGGTACATAAGCTGCCCACTTATCTAGAATGCCAGCCGGTTAAGCAAAAGTTAAGAAAGTTTAAAACGGATATCAGTGTGAAAATAAAAGAAGACGTTAACAAGTAGTTTGAGGCAAAGGTCGTACGGGCCTCCAAGTATCCCACCTGGTTAGCCAATGTTGTACCTGTTCCAAAGAAAGACGGAAAACTAAAGTGTGTGTTGATTATTGAGACCTCAATAAAGCCAGTCCGAAGGATGATTTTCAATTGCAGAACATCCACATATTGATTGGAAATTGTGCCAAACATGAGATTGGTTATTTTGTGGATTGTTATTCAGGTTATCATCGGATATTGATGCACGAGAAAGATGCAGAAAAGATGGCCTTTATCACACTCGGGGAACATATTGCAACATAGTAATGCCGTTTGGGTTGAAGAATGCTGGAGCTACATATATGAGAGCAATGACCACTATGTTTAATGACATGATACATCGAGAGATTGAGTTATATGTGGATGATGTTATTATCAAATCCAAAAAGCAGTGTGATCATGTCAAAGAATTGAGGAAGTTCTTCCAGATGCTTCGAAGATACAATCTCAAGCTCAATCCAGCAAAATGTGCTTTTGGAGTACCATCAGGAAAGTTACTAGTGTTCGAGGTAAGCTGGCGGGGTATGGAACTAGACCCATCAAAGACAAAAGCAATTTAGAACTTGCCACCGCCAAAAAGCAAGAAAGAGGTGATGAGTTTGTTGGGTTGGTTGAATTATATTAGCAAATTTATCGCTCAGTTGTCATCGACCTGTGAGCCTATTTTCAAATTATTGAAGAAAGATGTCGCGGTAAATGGACTAAGGAATGTCAAGATGCATTTGACAAAATTAAGGAATATCTGGTCAATCCTCATGTGTTGGTTCCTCCAGAACCTGTAAGGCCCCTGATCCTTTATCTGACCATATTGGATAATTCTTTTGGCTGTATACTGGGGTAGCATGATGAAATAGGGAAGAAACAGCAAGCAATATACTATCTCAGTAAGAAAGTTACATCTTACGAGGTAAAATACACTCAGCTGGAAAGGACATGTTGTGCTTTAACATGGGTTGCACAGAAACTGAAACATTACTTGTCGGCTTATACCACTTATCTTATATCTCGTTTGGATCGACTGAAGTACATCTTCCAGAAGCCTATGCCCACAAGAAGGCAAGCTAAATGGCAAATTCTACTCATAAAGTTTGATATTGTTTTTGTTACCCGCACTGCAATGAACGCACAAGCCATCGCTGATCATTTGGCAGAAAATCCAGTTTATGATGAGTATGAACCGCTGAAGACATATTTTCCTGACGAGGAGACAATGAATATTGAAGAATTGGAACAAGATGAAAAGCCGGGCTGAAAATTATACTTTGATGGGGCTGTCAATAGCAAAAGAGTCAAAATTAGAGTAGTGCTAATCTCAGAAATGGGTCAGCATTATCCTGTTACCACTCAGCTCCGATTTTTCTGTACTAATAACATGGCCGAATACGAAGCATGTATACTGGGATTAAGAATGGCAATAGATATGGGTGTTCAAGAGATTTTGGTCATGGGTGACTTGGATCTCTTGATACATCAAATTCAAGGAGAATGGGAGACAATGGATTTGAAACTAATACTATACCAACTGTGTCTACATGAACTATCCCAAAGGTTTCAGCCTATAGATTTCAAGCATATCCCAAGAATGCACAATGAAGTTGCAGATGCCCTGGCCACTTTGTCGTCCATGTTGCACCATCCGGACAAAGCATATATATATCCATTACAAATACAAGTTCATGATCAAAACGCTTATTATTTCACGGTAGAAGAGGAACTTGATGGTGAACCATGGTTCCATGATATTAAAGAATATTTGAGGATGAGGGTGTACCTAGCGCAAGCTACTGGAGATCAGAAAAGGGCTATAAGGCGACGAGCAAGTGGATTTTTCTTCAGCGGAGGGATTGTATACAAGAGAACCCCGAATTTGTGTTTACTGAGATGTATAGATGCATAGCAGGCCACTACAATCATGGATGAAATACATGCAGGAGCTTGTGGACCTCATATGAGTGGATATGTTTTGGCCAAGAAAATACTAAGGGCTGGATACTATTGGCTCACAATGGAGCGAGATTGCATTAGATATGTACGAAAATGCCATCAATGCCAGATACACGGGGACTTGATTCATTCCCCTCCATACGAGTTGCATACAATGTCAGCACCATGGCGTTTTGTCGCTTGGGGCATAGATGTCATCGGTCTTATAGAACTCGCAGCATCTAACGGGCACAGGTTTATCATGGTAGCCATTGATTATTTCACAAAATGGGTGGAGGCGAAGACATTTAAGGCAGTAACAAAGAAGGCAGTAGTGGATTTCCTACATACAAATATCATTTGCCGCTTCGGAATTCCCAAGGTGATTATCACGGATAATGGAGCCAATCTTAATAGTCATATCATGGCAGAGGCATGTTAGAAGGTAACTATGCTTCCCTTGTTGGACTCAAACGTTATCATATACTTTACAAATGCGAAACAACATATATAAATCACGGGCCAACTATAGCAAGTCGTAATAATTCAAGAACCATGTAAAAGAAATAATAATAAACGCCCCGAATTAGGGTGAGAAATATGGACAGCTTTTATAGATGATATTGGTTTGGTCTGCCTCTCCATGAAGAGGTTCAGAGCCTTACAATTATGTTGTATCTCTCAATGAGAGGGATATTTCTTGTCATTTCTCTCTCTTTCTTTCTCTCTATCTTTCTCTCTTTGGAGAATGGTGAGAAAAAAGGAAGCCCCCCTTTTTTTAGGTTCATCCTTTAGTATTTATAACTGTGAGCCCCATGAATAGGGGTGAGTGACTGTGACCACGTTAGGATTTGGTCTCCATGGGGAGGTGAGTAGGCCGTATCTTTGTTCACCTTGATCGAAATAGATAAATTCGTGCCATATGCTAGTGGCCATGTTCTTAATCAATAATGAACTAATTCAAGACATAATTATCTTTGTTATTTATTGTGGGGCCAGATTCTAACACATACAGTTAGACTTTTCGTTTATTGAGGTCGTACTTTGGCCGAGCTCGATAGATGGACTTTATCGTCTTTGACTTGAGAAACTCTGATAAGGGTCGGGCAGCAGTCACTCTGGTTTAAGTTGTGTTCTTTACGTCGACAGCCCGAATTATGTAGAATTTTTCGGTGTCGCGTCGTCATATGATCAAGGTAAGGTACCTCCTCATTGTGAAGACATATAATGTTGTTAACGCTCTTCAGGCAAGACCGAACTCAGTTATGTTCTGGTCCTTATGTTCGCTTAGATTTGCGACTGCCATCGGAGACGGGGGACGGGCTGTATGTAACATGGCCGAGTATTTTTTTTCCTACATTTTTTTAAAGTTTCGAGGATGTATGGTGCATTTACCCCGCATTGGCAGGGCGTTTTGATTGTTCCGGTTTGTCAGGTAACAGCAAAAGGCCGAGGGGGCACTTCGTGATGCTTGTCATGATGGCGCACGTCTCGGTAAAATTGAACCATTTGACGGTTGGTTTTGCAGTTAATGCTGTCTAATGGGTTTCCCGAAAGTTATTTTTGTTGCCTATAAAGGTGAGTTGAGGCATCCATTTATCATTACTTCTTTATTCATCTGAGAATAAGTGTGAGGAAGCTCTTATATTCTACTAATTCATTTTCTCCTTTCTTTTCTTGATCGTGATAACTTTCACTTTTCCCACCGAATTCCATTCTTTCCTTTTCAATCAACTAATCAATGGCAGGCAGTTCTTAGCCCGGTGTTCTTTCGATAAACTTATCGGTTAATCCTCTAGTGATTGCACCTCCCCTTTTTTGGGTTTTTCTTTGCATCCATTTGAATGGTGATTTTCCTTTGAGTTTGACTTCGGTAGGCATGTTAGTTTTCGATTGTTAGCAACTTTTCATTCTCGACTCGGGGTGATCGAGTCGGAATTGTTGCTTGACAATGGTGGCGCTTAGCCTTAGTCCCAGTTTGGGCACGGTCGGGTTACTGGTCGTGATGATACAAATGTGGCCTTGTAAATTGGCCGGGGCCGAACTTTACGTGTCTCTAATCTTAGTTCAAGTTGGGCGTACTTACTTGGACGGCGAGGGTATTTATCCCGCGCCTTGATTCTTTGGAGATTGCATTTTGCTGAGGTTAGTGGTGAAAGAGCTCCGTCTGAGTCCTAGTTCAGCCATGGTTAGAGCTCGTTAATTTTGAGGATGTCTGCATCAGAACTTATGGTTTGAGTGAGGTCGAACTCGATGAATTTGATGGCGAAGGCGCATATCCTGAGTCTTGGTTCGACCGTAGATGAATTTATTGGCGAAGGCGCATATTCTGAGACTCCGGTTCAACTATCGTTGAACTTGTTGGCGAAGGTGCATAGCCTAAGTCCCAGTTCAACTATTGTTGGACTTGTTGGCGAAGGCGCATGGCCTGAGTCTTGTTCGACCGTAGTTGACTTTATTGGCGAAGGTGCATAGCCTGAGTCCCAGTTCGACCGTAGTTGAATTTGTTGGCGAAGGCGCATAGCCTAAGTCTTGGTTCGACCATAGTCGAATATATTGGCGAAGGCGCATAGCTTGAGTCTTAGTTCAATTATAGTCGAATTTATTGGCGAAGGCGCATAGCCTGAGTCTCAGTTCAACTATTGTTGAATTTGTTGACGAAGGCGCATAGCCTAAGTTTTGGTTCGACCGAAGTTGAATTTATTTGGCGAAGGCGCATAGCCTGAGTCTCAGTTCAACTATTGTTGAACTTGTTGGCGAAGGCGCATAGACTGAGTCCCAATTTAACTATTGTTGAACTTGTTGGCAAAGGCGAATGGCCTGAGTCTTAGTTAGATCGTAGTTTATTGGCGAATGCGCATAGCCTGAGTTCCCGTTCAACTATTGTTGAACTTGTTAGCGAAGGCGCATAGCCTGAGTCTTTACGTTGTTGGTATTGAGTGGTGGAGTTCGGTTTTGGTTTGAGACCTTGAGCAGTTTATGTGTTATCTTCCCAATTGGGGTATGCGGGTTGATTTGAGGTGGCCCTCGGCTCGAGATATCTCTCTGCTGGTTTTCGACCGGGGCCCGTATTGGGGATGCGGGAGATGCCTCACAGGGATCTTCCCTAAGGGGGGGTGCTTCCTTTTCTTGTTTGCGTTATCTAAAATCGGAGAGAGAGGGGACTTGCTCAAGATATGTTATAGTGAGATGGGTTGTTTTTTTTCTTTTCCGGCATTTCTTTTCCTTTGGGTTTCGGGAAGAACTACGCGATCTTGCTAGGAAATCCCCAGAGATGGCGCCAAATTGTTCGACTCAAAAGTTATCATATGCTTTACGAAGGCGAAACAACATATATAAATCACGAGCCAATCATAGCAAGTCATAATAATTCAAGAACCATATATAAGAAATATCAATAAACGTCCCGAATTAGGGTGAGAAATATGGACAGCTTTTATAGAAAATATTGATTTGGTGTACCTCTCTATGAAGAGGTTCAGAGCCTTACAATCATGTTGTATCTCTCAATGAGAGGAATATTTCTCGTCGTTTCTCTCTCTTTCTTTCTCTCTGTCTTTCTCTATTTGGAGAATGGTGATAAAAAAAGAAGCCCCCCCTTTTCTGAGGTTCATCCTTTAGTATTTATAACTATGAGCCTCATGAATAGGGGGTGAGTGGCAGTGACCACGTTAGGATTTTGTCTCTACGAGGAGTCGAGTAGGTCGTACCTTTGTCCACCTTGCTCGAAAGAGATAAATTCGTGTCATATGCCATTCAAGACATAATTATCTTTGTTATTTATTGTGAGGTCAGATTCTGACACATACATCCTTGTAAACATTAACAATTAATTTCTCAAGAAAACAAGTAGTAAGTATGAGTTATTTCCCGACAAAAGAATTGGTGCAATGAAAGAAACACACCAAATTCTATTTGAAAATTCAACTTATATTTATACTAGGTTTTCATGCTAAAACACTGTTATCTTCGGAATCCAACAGAGAGAGAAAGTAGGCACAAGGAACGCCTGCTCCGATTCCATTGTAGACTAAAATCGAGTAATAAGGACATCGAATTTGTGCACTTGTTAATAACAGAGAAACTTTTTTGCAGAATTTGTTTCAATCAATTTGTCCGAATTCGATTTCGTCTCTCTTGAAAATGAAATTCTTGTTTATGAACTAAATACCTTCTTTTTGCTTTTAGTATATTTCTATCTTTGTGGAAAGAATTTCACAGAGTATCATTTTCTGAAGAAAAAGAACGTTGATATATAGAAAAGGGAAGTTGGGAGAGAAAATAGGAACTACCGTAAAAACTGACCCACGTTGACCCCCACCCCCTTATTTTTCAACGTGCGGTAGTTTTATTTTAAGAGTTAAACCTTTCCTAGGTAACTTTCCTTAATTATATTTCCTTTAAAAAGCCGGCCTGGTCAATCCATATGGGCGACCCGCGACCGAAATTTAATATTCAAGACTTTTTTAATACAAGACTTACTAGGTCAGCTAGACGTGTGTATATAGAGAGAGAGCGCACACATATGTATAAATAGTTCTAATTGAAAGTAATGTATTTAGTTAAACTCGCATAAGCCACTTCAACTCCATGTTTACTTGAGGCTAATGGTGTTATGTAATTAATCATAAATTTTGTGGTGACTTACATCCTCCCAAACTAGCATAGTATTGACTTACCATGTATAATTTCATCGTCATTAGCTAAAAAAAATATGAGTTCAAAATTTATTTAAAAGTATTTTCTTAGTCAGCTTTGTGACTCGACTAATCTAACTTTGTCCCTAAAAGTATAGAGTAGTACTTAATGCTTCACTACAACATTTTTGGGGGTAAAAGTGATTTCTTTTGGGTGTAAATAAACCATTTAAATATATACTTTTAGAAGCTCGAACGTAATAGTCAACAGGCATATATTGGCTCTTAAGAAAAGTATTTTTGACCAGGACGGCAGGCAATCAAAAACAAAAACAAACAAAGTAGCCGCTGGTCCCGGCGGGGCTCGAACCCGCGACCTTCGGCTCATAAGACCAACGCTCTAACCAACTGAGCTACGGGACCTTGCATTGTATACTCTTACTTTATGTCATAATGACTAGATCATACTTGGAGTCCTTTTTACCTTTTTGTACTCATTTTTAAAATTGGATTGCTCCAGATATACAAGGCTGAACAGCTCTGTAAATAACCCTTTCTTATAAGCAAAACCTGTGTAAAACACAATACATTCTTAGCGGCTAGAGGTACGATAATAAAACACATACAACATGGAGTAGTACATACTCGGAGGCTAGTGGTACGATGATATAACATATAATATATTCGGAGGCTAGGGGTACGATGATGCAACTTACTAGTACACATTTGGAGACTAGAGGTAAAATAATACAATACATACAACATAGTACATAATCGGTGGCTAGACGTACCATAATACAACACATGCAGCATAGTACATACTCGGAGTATAGAGGTACGATGATACAACATAGTAGATACTCAGGAGGCTAGAGGTACGATGATATAACACATACACCAATTTACATATTAAGTTATTTGTATAATCTACTGTTATTGGAATTTTGCTGAACCCACATAACAGCAAAGGGGCTCCTAACATTGTGCTTTTCACTCACCCAAGATATCGAACCAAACGCCATTTGCTCAGCTATTTTCCGGCTGCTGTTGAATGCATAATGGCTCTCAAATTTGACCATATAGCTTTGTTTCTTTAAAGATTCACTGAAAATCAGCTCCCTTGGGCTTATACTTAAACTAACCTTTTCAGAATTCAGATTCACTATCTTTACTTTGTACACCTCGGGCTTAGATACCGCGACATGTGTTAGTGTCCTCTTAACTACATGAACAAAGGAATCAGGACTGAACATAACAGAAAGTGATGGATAGTTAAGATCAAGTGGTGATCCAGTAAAACTTGAGCAAGGATTTGACTCGTTCGTGAAAAGTTTCATTTGTTTCTCTGTATAGTTCAAGCTGCATAATAGGTTGATGTAGTCTGATGTATCAGTGTCATATATTAGGCCCGGATCAATAGCCGATTGAGGGTTCACGTGCCCGGCTCCAATGCTGATCGGAGTTGCTAGCTCCATGTCTTCGTGTTTTATGATAGGGAGTTGTGCATTGTCGAGTGCTGTGGATGTAGTCATGAGTGCAGATTTTATAGCAGCCGGGGACCAATCTGGATGAACAGCGCGGACTAGTGCAGCTACCCCGGCTATGTGAGGGCACGCCATTGATGTTCCAGAGTTTATGTTGAATTTTACTCTCCTTGGATCCATCTTGAGACGTGTCGGGGAAATGTCACCTACATAGGCAGACGAATGTGAAAAATCACTAAGAAAAAAAGGCAAACTGGTGCACAAAGTATTCTGCGTGACCCGGGAAAGAGTCGCACCCCAAGGGGTGTGTTGTAGCCACCATACCCTAACGCAAGCATTAGTAGCTGCTTCCACACAATGTGAGAATTCATTGAAGGGAAGCACGGTGCACTAAGCTCTTGTTATGCGCGGGGTCCGGAAAAGGATTAGAGCGCAATGATCTATTGTACATAGTTTTACTCTACATTTTTGCAAGAAGGTGTTTCCACGGTGCGAACCTGTGACCTCCTGGTCACATGGCAACAACTTTTGCAATTACGCCAATGCTCCATTCAATGTGAAAATTTACTAAAATTTCGAAAACATTACATATTCTAATAAAGGTTGAATGCATAAAGTTTAAATCTTGGATCCCACTCTAGTCACATGGCCATGCAGCAAGAATGTTCAAACCCAGAGCAAGAATAAAGGTTGAATGCATAAGGTATAAATTCTGGATTTGTCTCTGGTTACCTGGCCATGCAGCAAGAATGTTCAAACCCGGAGCAATGAGGTCAGGTTTGAGGACTTCAGGAACAACAACATTAGGCCCTCTTGAAGAAAAGCTAGCAACAATTGGAGCTCTAACTTTTTTCCCAATTACTGTCTCCTTTCGACGAACGAATCGTGCTCTTGGGTTAGCATTGGATTTGATATAAGAAAGAAGCTCTATTCCTTCTTTATAACCCAATGTTGCAGAAGGCAATGTGTAAGCCATTGCTCTAAGCCCTTCTCCTTCAGTTGCAAGATTCAATTGAATCAATCCAACACCACCAGCTTTCTGAATTAAAATCCCATTTCTAAGAGCTTCGATTTTACTAGTGTTGCAAACTACAACCTTTCGTTCAACTTTGGAACGATCGATTGTCATTATAGAACAATTCTCAATATAAACAAGAGAATAACTTTTACCACTGATTTTCCCTGGATAAAGAGAAGAACCAATAAAGGTTTTGTTGTTTGATAATTTGATTTCAACGGGGAAATCGCGATCAAGTGATCCAGCTCCAACTGTTGTAACCCAAGGAGCTGTATTGTGAACTGAAAATGGATAAGGTCCAAGATTTCCAGCTGAAGAAGCAACAAATATATTCCTTTTAACAGCAGCAAATGTTGCAATTGCTACTGGATTTTCATAAAACGGATCATCATCGTATCCTAAGGAGAGTGAAAGTATATCTACACCATCTTTTATAGCACTTTCAATAGCAGCTAAAATATCAGACTCTGCACAAGAACTACTCCCACAAGCTTTGTACATTGCAATCCTAGCTTTACTCGCAATCCCTCGTGCTTTTCCCTTAGCGAAACCAAATACATTCGCTCCACTTACCTCTGCACCTGCTGCAGTTGAAGCAGTATGTGTTCCATGTCCATTTTGATCTCGTGGCGATTGATGATGATAGTCATTCCCAACACCCTTAACGAAATTCCTAGCACCAATAAGTTTTCTGTTACAGTTTCTTGTTACGTTGAACGCGATTCCATCTATACATTTACCTTTCCACCTTGTTGGAATAGGACCAATACCATTGTCTTTGAAACTCTCACTTTCAGGCCAAATCCCTGTATCAACAAGGCCAATTATAACATCATCCCCAAAGTTAGACTTTGGCCACAGACCATAACCTGTGTTTAGGCCAAGAAAATTCGGCGAACGTGTAGTGTCAAGCTTAATTCTAGACTGATCTTTGAAAATGTGAATGACTTGTGGATATTTATTTAGTTTTTCAGATTCTTGATCAGTCAATCTTGCTGCAAAACCTTGTAACACTACGTCATATGAGTAGAACAATCTTGGAGAAATAGAATCTGAGTCCATTTTGTTTTCAAGAACTGATTCAACCATTGAATTATACCATTCATCTTCATTTAAGTAATGAGATGGCCTGGTTTTGGTATCAATATGGACAACATAAGTTGACAACAGAGGATCAGATGCAATTGGGAAGACTAATGATGTGAAGATTATGAAGAAATTGAGTGCAGCCATTGTAAGTCTAAGGTGTGAAATTCACTAGCTAACTCATTTTTAAACAAAAAAAAGTGCAAAAATTAGGGAAAGACAAGTAGTCCTCATCCTATTTTTAAAGAGCCAGGAGTTTTTGTTTAGGGGCATTTACATTTCCAAATTTCGAAGATTAAGCTACCATTACATGCACGGTCGAGAAAAAGGTCGAACCACATTGAGTCTTATCTACGCAATGTTATCTTTCTTTCTACAAGAGTCTGTTTCCGTGATTTGAAATTACCTACGGGTCACACAAAGACAACTTTTAGTATTGCGCCAAGAGTCACCTTGTAAATCTTGCAAGAACGGAAAGAAAGAAAAAAATTAAACATCAAATTTATTTTGTTCTATAAGGTAATTAGAATTTCTTTAAAACTAGAATTGTTTTAAATCTAAAAATTATATCCCTATGTGAACTTTATATCAAATATGATTGAGACAACTACATTTTAATCCTAACTAGTTAGAACAACAACAACATACTCAGTATTATCCCACATCGTGGGGTCTGGGGATGATAGCGTGCATGCATATTTTACCCCTTCCTTGTAAAAGTAGAGTTGTCGTTTTCAATAGATCCTCGGCTCAGGAAAACAAAAACATCATATTAATTAAAAGAAAGACAAATCCTAACTAGTTAGAAGGAAAAATAATTTCCAGCATGATAAGCTTCATCCATCATATTATATTTTCACTAGTTTGAGATATAGATGAAACAATGGTTCTTACATTCCCAAGACTTCTTCTTTTTCCTGATATAATGCACCTTAAAGTCAGTAATTTTGCTTATTTTCTGATTCCAAAAAGATTCAAATACTCCAAATAACACTCTTTGTCCACATTCATCATTGCAAAAGGCCAACTTTTTGCTATGTAATTTGAAACTTATCAATCTTTTCTTTGTTCTTTTTATCATACCCTTCCAAGAGATTCTTTATTTCTCTTCCTTTCTGGGGCGTCAGTTTCAGCAGCTGTTAGTCCAAAAAAGAGAAACAGCCAAAATACTGTTCTAGTAATAGATATCTTTAGCCTTTACTCCTTTCTTTTTAGTTAGTGTCTTTTTCTTTTGCATGATATTCTTGTTATAATGATGGCGTCCAGACTATCTTTGGCGCATTGTAATTATTCTATTAGTTCGTGCTATTTCCTACAACTGTACTGATAGCCATTCTAGAAATGCTATGTAGAGATTAGCCAAATACTTATTTTTTTCTTAAATTTTTAAACTAAAAAATCTTAGCTTCAGGATATTTTTATACTGAAAAATTAAAATAAAAAATTGAAAATGAAAGACGCATGCATTGTCTAATTTCTAAATAACATCCCTTTAGAGTATTTACCTGGTATCATTTCTACTAAAAATATGTACAAGATAACTCTACACACCGAGATTTAGACCAAAAACAAAAAAGTTACTCTAATTGTTACTCCCCCATTTCAATTTGTTTGTTCTAGTTTAACTTGACACAAATTTTAATAAAGACTTTTGAAACTTATGGTCTTACATATGTTATATAATATTTGTACGGCAATAAAGTTTTTAAAATGAGAAAATGCATAAAGTACCCATTAAAATTGTTCGGGAAAAATATTTACACACCTAAACTTTATGGACGACATTTTCCCCTACTATTCTCGTCTAAACTAAATTTTATACTTCCTCTTAAATACTAAACCACTCTTGTGGTGGCTGTGTTATTACGCGCCATACATGTATCAAATGCTACACTATTTTTAATTTTTTTTAAATATACTTCTTCATTCCTTTTCTATTTTTTTTTTTCATTTCATCTTCTTCACCTTTCTTCCTCGTTATATTTGCCCGCTGCCACCGTAGAAGTCACTCACAGCAATAACCTTCCTTAAACACATTGACTCTATCATCGATACCACATTTTTTGACAAGTTGGGTTTGTGCTCTTAATTCCCTTCGTCTAAGTTTTCTTAGTAAAATTTTTATCACTTTATTTCTCCTATAGAACCTGAGATATAAAGCCACTAGTTAAGGACCTATAAATTTTCTTCGTCCGGACTTCGATGACACCTTGCCTTCCTTTCAATGCTATTTCTGGATCTAAAAAGGTATTTTTTAGTAAATAGATGAAAAATTAGATGGGAAAAATCTCAAATTGAAGGACGGATGAAGAAAGATTATTACTTCTGTTAAATGAAAGATTTATTTCATTTCTTGTGGCCAATTAGTTCATTTCATTGAGATTTTTCGAGAATATTAAAGAGGTAATGTCTAAGCCATTGGTTCTATTAAGAAATGATTTAATAACTAGTTTATTACATAAAGAATTATGGTCAATGTCACTTGACCCAACAGTCTAACTGAAAATGGTCCAGGTTTGAAGTCCTTACAATGCTTGGCCCAGGTTATACATAATCTGAACTAATTTTTTCATCATTCATCCCATTATTAGATACTTAGTTCTTCCACAGTCCATAACACATATAAGCTTCTTAATATCTCTCTTTTATGTTTATTCTGCCTTATCATATAATAAGCGCACTTCAACTCCAAGAGCGAAACTGATCTTTGAACAAGATTTGAAGTTGTTCAGTTACAAATTTGCCTCATTCTTACAACTAGGTTTAGTATTCTCTTCGTTCAAGTATATAAAATCATAAAACCACCACTATTGGATCTCAAGTTTCTCAAATTTAAAATTTGATTGATTAAAAAAATTCCATTGAAGGATGAGCTTTATATTTGAACCATATGTGAGATTTTAGGTTTGAAAGCACACTTAGATTCAAGATTTGAGATTAATTTTGAAATGGGTGTTATTGGGTTTGCATGAAAACATGATTATGGGTTGTTCTAATTGATTGGAAACATAAAGAGGAACTCAAAACTTAAATTTGAAGTGATTTAGAGTATATTTGAGCTAGATTTAAGTCAAAATCTAGTAAAGGCTCTGTGAGCACGTGATTTTTGCCCGCATGAGAATTACTCCAAAAAAATCCAAAAATAAAATAGTTTTGTGCTGTGTGTGATTTTCTGTGAATTTTGTCTGATTTTCTTAACTATTATTTGCATTTTTTTGTCCGTGCATATTTATTTGTTAAATTAATAAAATACAAAAATATATTGCATTTGAATTTAGGATTAATTAAGTAATTTGTTTTATAAAAAATTAAAATAAAAAATGTTTGTTTTTGAGTTTTTAATATTTTAAGTCAAAATTGCGTGATTTGATATATAATTATTTGTGAAAAAATACTATTTAAAGATAATTAGTATTTGTGATAGCTTAATTTGGTTTTATAATTTAAATTATTATTTTAGTTTTAATTCTTAAAATAAAAACAAGGAAAAGAAAAGAGGAAAGAATAAAAAAGGAGAAAGAAAGGAAAAGAGTTGGACTGGACCAGTCCAAGCCCCAGATCGGATAGCCCAGGCCCAAAAAATGTCCAACCCAGTCAAAACCCCAACCCCTTACCCGTCCAATAACCCAGTTAACCCGGATCCGTCTCCCCAAACCCCACTTAAATCAAAACGACCCCGTTTTCCTTTACCTTAACGATCCTGGCCATTGATCTCTCGTGATCTAACGGCCCAGATTGATTCTTGTACTTTTGATGTACCAAAGACCCCCCAAACCCGTTTTTCCCATAACATTTGCCCCAAACCCTTCACCTCATCTCGTCTCTAACCCTAGAGACTTAAACTCCGTCGTGCCCTGCCGCCTTCCGCCTACCGGAAATCACCTCACGGCGGTTCCGGTAGGCCAAACCACCCAATTTATACACTCTATGACCATCTCAACCTCCCCATTCCAAATCCCTACTCCGTTTATCTCGAATCTCAACAAAGCTCCTCGAATCTTCAATCGAAGATTCGAGTTAAACACGAACATCCACCAAACCACCCCAAACTCACACCATACCATCACTAGACCTCCTTCATCACCAAACCATCATTGGTTTTAGTCGAATCCAACCAGAAATCGTCAAGTCCCAAATCCGAGACTCAAGAACCCTAGAATTCAAAAACTAGGGATTTCGTCCAAATCAAAGGAAATTGGGGTCTAATAGACCTTAATCGAGATGTTTTCATTTGAAGACATTTCAATTAAGGTCTGTTCGACTCCAAAAATCCAAGTTCAAGTCCAAATTGGTCCAGTTCTGTTTGATTCTGATTTTTCCACTGTCTACGGTATTTATTTCTTCTATCCTTATCTATTTTTTGTATTAATTGTGTGTTGAATCTAGTTGTTTTATCTTTTCCATTTGTCGTTTAATTTTACTCTGTTTCATTCTTCTCAAATGACCTTTTTATTTGGTCGATTTTCTTTGTTTATTGTTAATTGTGTGTGTTATAGACTACATAATCAATTTAAAATGTCGTCGAATAGTTTAAGTTCCCTGTTTTTGTTAAAATCACTAGGTCATTCGTTAGTCTGTTCTTATTCTGTTTGTATGTGTTTAATTACTATGTGTAATCGATTGTTTAAATGTCGTCGTTTAATTTTATGAGTTTGTTGTTAGAACACTGAACAATGACCAGCAGTGTTGATTAGTCATTATTGGATTGAGGTTTCGATTGATTTTGATTTTAAAAAAAGGACTGAATATTGAAAGCAAACAGCTAGGTATCTAAATATGTTGCACATGGGAATAGGTAGTGGAACTTGTCTTTATAGCAGAATAGGCACTACTTTTGAATTTCAGATGACTTTTAAAATAGAAAAGTAATGCCTAGATTGTCCTAAGTGGGACTAGAAGTCTTTATAAGTTAAAAAATCAGAACATGGGGGGAGGAATTAATTTCTTAATTGTGTGAGTGCTCTTAAGAGCTGGAAGAGAATCAAATTAAGGCTATAAGAGGGGCAGCATTCTGCATATAGAGGGACAGATGGGATACACACAGATTTTGAGAGTTTTTTAGACATACACACAAAGATTTGAAAGATATTAGATTTTCACATACACCCAAAAACATATTTTAAGAGAAAGGCTGATACACACTTTAAAAATACATTATGGAACAAGGAATATTAGAGAAAACCTAAAGGATAACGCCATTGCATTGCCCCTGTTTTGGCTTAATTCTTTCCCAGTTCATAGTTCGAATTGAATCATCCTTCTCCTTTTCAAAAAGATCAGTATAATAGTGTTGTGAGTTGATAATCCTGTCCCCTACAGCACTGTTACACTAGTTTAAGATCATAAACAAATTTGAGTCCTTTCTCTGTTTCTATTTCCATATCTAAGAGTTCGAGTTGTTCGAAGGTTTCTCTTGAGCTATTTGGGTCTATTTTGTGACTGTCCGGTCTCATAAAATTGTTATTTGGGTTGCCTTCAATTCCTTGATTTAGTAAAACAATTCCCGGAATTTCCTGCTGCCTTTTGCTATTGGTTCTGCTGGGCCTTTGGAGGGATTTGTCACTGCTGTGTTTTACTATTGTTTACTGTTTGAATAGCTCACTGATCTCTCTCATTGCTTTCGAATTCCAGGTAAATTTTCCTGTAACTTTGTTGGTTGTGGAATGAATTGGAGAAAAATGAATTAATTATGAGGAAATTGAAGAATGACATGTATTTCAGGTCATTAGAATGATTCTGTTTATTCTTCTATAGTTTTCAATTACTCTATGTTTGTAGTTGATTTGTAATTAGTGTTGGAATCATTTTACGTGTTAGTTTTATTTCACCCAGTCCATGACCCCTTCAAGCATAAATATGCAAGGCCTATGAAACAATTGTAGAAGGTCTAAAGCATTGCAATCTAGCTTAGTCTAACCCATAGTAGTTAAAAGTGAGTTCAAAATTTATCCACTCATATCTTTTCGACATTTGTATTAAGTGGACTGTATAATTATTGTTATTATAGGCTTATGCTATTGTTTGAATTCCTGCTTTAATTTTTCAATTGAAGAAGTAATGTCAAAAAATGGTCGTGAGTTTCAGTAGCTACTCTCAGTTAGTTTGGGTAGTTATAACACAGGTCCAAATAGTCCAAATGGAAATTAGCAAGTTGGTTTAATGTCTAGTCTTGAAATTGCGATTTTAAATGAGCAAGTAATTCTTTTTTTAAATAACAATTCAAATAATGTTAGCAACTAATGTTAAGTTCCCAAATATTAAGTGATTAACATAGCCATCTTTTAATACATTTTAACGAGTCACAGAATAAGATATCATCTTCTATATATATTAATTGGAAATAACCTTAACCGACGTTCTTTTTTTTTAGATAAATTGATTTTTGTCTAGTCTAATAATCTTTTTAATCGGCATAGGTTGAAGTAAATAGTCCAGGCACATTTTTGATTTGCATATTCGTCGAGGGTCTGAGTCTATGTTGTGACTAGGTTTGCTTTTCTTAAAAGTTAAATGTACAGTTTTGAATTAATAAAGCAATTTAAAGTTTAATCAGAGCATATAATTTATAACATGTATTAAAATCAGATAATTTTTAGTCATTTATAATAATTGAAGCGACCGTGCTAGAACCACGGGATCCGGGGGTGCCTAACATCTTCCCTCGGGTCAACAGAATTTCTTACTTAGAATTTATGGTCCGCGGACTTCATTTGGAAAATTGAAATTTCCTCGATCCGGAATTTGAATAAATCGGTAACTTGGGACAACTTAATTTATTCCTAGTGGCGACTCTGAAATAAATAGAATAATCACGTTTCGAATATTGTCACTTAAATTGGAAAAACTTCATCGCCCGTTTTTTTACCGCCCGGGGGTAGGAGCGCGCCAAAAAGAGGTGTGACAGCTCTGGCGACTGAGCTAGGGACACAAACCCAGAACCGTTGGTTCAGGGTTTAAGAATTCGAGCTTTGAATAATTATTTTATTTGTCTTATTTATTATCTGATTTTGTTACATGTTTGTTTTAATGTGCTAAATGTTGCTTTTACCGCTTTGATATTTTGTGAATTATATATAAATTTTGCCGATACCGACTTTCTCCTCTGAGTCTCTCTGAAATATAATATCGGGCATTTGCTGGACATAGACTGTCTTTCTCAAGATAGTTGTGGTGCTTGGCACCCAGTGAAGGATGTTTAGTCACACATGTTTAGGCGAGGAGTACTGACAATTAAGCCGGAAAGCCATGCTACCGGTACGGTGCACTGACACTCCTCAGCTCGAGTTGTCCACTCGAGTAAAGCCAGTCTAGACACCTTTTCCAACAAGATGATGAGCTAGAACAACAAAACCTTATGCCGGATCCCCAGTAGAAACATCAATTTGCATCATGTGCATATTCGACTTAGGAGGCTCAATACATGGGTTGGGTCTGTCTAGGACAGGTGTACCTGAAGCAAAAGACCAACTAGATGCATCTTTGTTTGTGCATTTTTTTGTTTCGAACTTGCATGCTGACCGACTTATTATTAAAAAGGAGGAAGGAGTGATTTTGAAGAAAAGGAAAAATACCAGGGTATAGGGTCAAGGTTTTTAAGCACATGTTTCGAAAATTTCCCAAATAAAACTCTGATAATTTTTACTAAAAAGGGGAAAGATGGAAAAGAGTTTGTTTTTAAAATGATATAGTTCATTTGTTTCGAACTACGCAAGTTTGATTCTCACCGGACGTGGGATACATAAGCAACCCATATCGGGCTCAACTAATACTGCTTTTTCAAAAACAAATAAAAATAAAAATAAATGTGTTAAAATTAGGAGAATAGTCCTTAGTCAAGAGTTACGAAAATTTGCGAAAATAGCCAAACGCCCCGAGGGGGGCGCCGAAGGACTGGTATCGCAAAAACAGTACCTAGTCGTCACACCGGTACCTTATTACACAGCCTTCAAATCTTCTTCAAGTGCTGAAAGGCCGTGTTGACAAGATTCATTTTTTTTATAAATGAAAAATAAATTAAAAATTTAGAAAATCTTAAGTTTTATTTTTTATCTTTTCTAGGATCACCATGGCTCCATCGCAAAGAATCGGTCAGAAAAGGGCAAAAGACGAGATGCCTCCCATGCTTATGATTCAAGATAAAACCCCAGGTCGACTATGTGTTTGGTGGGCCAGCTTTTCTGTATGGGAAAGAAATCAAGTCTACTAACACCTTAAGTTTCTTCCGGATATTATAAGAATAAAGTCGGACAGAGATCTGATCAGGGCTTTGGTGAGCTTCTAGGACTTAGCAAATAATGTTTTCAGATTCCGAGACTTAGGTCGGTGTTGAGGTGTCATATCACCAGTGGGGTGTGTTATAACTTAAATGATCATTTGAGGCATTAATGAGTGCGAGCATATGTGATTTCAGTTGGTTAGAAAGGTAATATCGAGATTTGGCTTCGAAATCTGTTGTGGTATCAGTTAAAAGGGAAATGGATTCATGAATGGTTGACCTGAGAGATGGGATCGATATATCGCGTGTTCGGTTGCCGTGGGCGGGATATGAAGGTGTTGGAATAAGACTCTATCTAATGAGAAAGGTTTTTCTGCTAGTATTTGGTTATTGTGGCCAATTATTGTGATTAGAGACCATCGTCTCCAGTGATTGGGGTTGTTTGATACATCATATGATCTAACCCGGAGTGGCGAGTATAGGTCATTACGATTGGTTCGGGTGTACTCTGAGTATTGGTATATGAATTCGAAAAGAGCAATGTGGTTTATGGTTCAGATAAACTGTGGAAATTCAGCTATACTGTGTTATCGGACTTATGATAGATAAGGTGAAGTGATATCACCCCAAGTATATGCTTGGTGAGGTCATTCAGCTATTATGTTGCATCTAGTACAACTCTGGGTACGCTCGAGGACGAGCGTTTGCTTAAGTGGGGGAGAATGTGACGATCCGGCCCGTCGTCACGGGAATTACCATGCCGTTACCCTTCATTTATATGTGTCATGTTTCTATATGTTAGAGTCTATCGGGTGAGTTAGGAGTGATTCTGGTTGAAAATGAGGCAAATAGACTTTTGAAATGAAGCTTGTTTATGAAAAGCCAACCTGGAGTTGACTATGTAGATAGAGGGCTCGGAATCGAATTCTGATGATTCGGTTAGTTCCGGGAGGTGATTTGTGACTTAGGTGAGCGATCGAAAATGAATTTGGAGGTCCGGTGTAGAAAAAGGCTTGAATTGGCTAAGGTTGAATTTTGGCAAAATCCGAACGGTAGGCGAGATTTTGATCCGGGAGTCGGAATGGAATTCCGATAGTTGCAGTAGCTCCGTTAGGTGATTTTGGATGTGTCTGCAAATTTTCTGGTCATTCGGACGTCGTTTGGTCGGGTTTTTGATTGAATGTTGGTTTCGGAAGTTCTGGAGGAAACTTAGGCTTGAATCTGCTTTGATTCGATGATTTCCGTGTTTAAGGGAGTGATTTTATGATTGGAACCAGTTTGTATCGTGTTAATGGAGTAGGTTGGTGGCTTTCGTTGGGGTTCGGGGGGCCTTGGGATGAATCTGGGGGTCCAAACGGACCATTCTATTTCAAAAGATCATTGTTGATCTGCTGCAATATAAATGCAGAGATTTTATTCTCCACGATCGCGAAGTTCTTCATGCAATCGCGTAAGAGGAAGTTGATGACCTCTGCGATTGCGAGGATCTATCTGCGATCGCGTAGGTCAATGTTGGGAAGCAATGTGATCGCGTATCTAGTGTTGCGATCGTGTAGAGTCAATAGGTTGGTCACCATGATCGCGGTTGAGTTTACGCGATCGCGTAGAATGAAATTCGATCGCCCAGATTCTTGTGCATCGCGATCGCGTGCCAAGGGTCGCGATCGCATAGAACATTTTGGAGCCCAGGAAATTTTGTACATCGCGATCGCGAGCCAATGGCTGCGATCGCATAGGGTTAGCTGTCTGTCAGAAATATTAAAAACCAGAACTGTATATTCGCGACCCATATACCCAAACCTCCGTTTTTGAGTTCTTAGAGAGCAAGTTGACGGGAATTGAAGGGAATTTCATCGGGAAAACATTGGAGATAAGTTCTATGGTCTAAATACGTGCTTTTACCTTAGAATTTTCAAATATTTCACTGTAAATGGAAGATTTTTGCCCTAAGCCTAGGTTATGGTAGAACATCAATTTGAATGGGCAAACGAAGTCCGATTTTAATAAACTTTATATGTATGGACTCGTGTTGAGATATGGATTTTGGAAATGTAACTTTTGTAATTTTTTGTGAAGCAAACCGAAAGTCGGGTTTTGGCAACTTTGTGGTTTTTCATGTAATTTGATTATGTTCAATTGGGTGTTGTTCCATTAGCCTATTTTGATATATTTGTATTGAATTTGGCTAGTTTTGATGTGCGTGGATTCCGGTTCGAGGAGCTAAGGCGTCGCAGGCTTGAGTTTTCGTAGGATCGAGGTGGGTAATACTTGTAAATGATATCTTGAGGGTTAGTAAACCCCGAACTTGCACATGCTAGTACTGTATTGAGGTGACTTGCACGCCGGATAACGGGCGTGGGGTAGAACACCATTGGGGATTGTGACTTGGTCCGTCTTGCTTAATAAATAATAACACCTAATTGGTTGAAATTGAATTGACGCCCTAATAAAGATTAATTATCATGAATTGGACTGATTATCATGTTTGGGCTTCATGCCGATTATTTGAATCCTTCAGGGATTGGTATCACTGTCATGATAACACTGTGCATATTTTTGTCTCAAGTCTAAGGTTTTAAATGGTATTTTTCTACTCAGTATTTTTTATAAGGTTATGAAAAACTTGAACAAGGTCTTAATGACATTTCTAGCTGTGAGCTAATAAGATACTATTGCCCGAGCGGCTTTCTCAATTATTCGTAAGGCTGATTGGGGCCGAAGGCCATATGTGAGGGCATGACGATTTATGTGAGCATATGCATTTACATGCATGAATCGGACTGCACGCCGCAGTAGTATAAACATCGGGTTGCGTGCCGCAGCAGGTGTGATATTGATATTGTGCTTAGGCTGTAGGAGCCCCTCCGGAGTCTCAACCCCCACAGTGAGCGCGGGCGCCTTTGCATGGATCGGGTTGTACGCCACAGTGTGATATGCATTTCATGGCATACATACATTGGTTTACTTGTACTACGTGGCATAACATTTAGCACTCATACACTATTGGCATACAAGCATTATTTGCCTTATTGACCAGATCCCCTGGTGAAAATTGTTAAGGAGTGTTGAGCCCGAGGGGCTGATTTGAGTGCAAACTTGCACTGTCTGAGGTTGTACCAGGTATTGAGCTGTCATAATGAAATGAAAAGTCATTAAAAAGAGAATTCTAAGTAATCTACTCACATATGCTGAAAAGGAATAAAATTATTGTGTATTGTAGTTTAAAGACAGTTCTGTATTATATAGCATGAGATAGTGCTTTGTGTGGTTTTTTTTTCTCAATATTATTTACTTTTATTACCGCTGAGTTGGAAGTACTTACACCCGACTCCCTGTACCTTGTGTGCATATCCAGGTACATCGCAGCAGACTTGATTCTGTAGCTGCTTAGAGTTGCTTCTGGATAGTCAAGGTAGCTGGCCGCGTCTGCAGGACATGACTCTCTCTCCAGCTTATCTTATTTCAGTTTTGTCTATTCCGCACTTGTGCACAGTTGTTTACACTATCACACTTTATATATTCTGGTAGAGGCTCATGACTTGTGACTCCTGATCTATTGGGAGGTTGTACTGGTTTGGGATGTTTAATCCCGGTGTTTGGATATTTTTCATTGTTATACTATCGTTGTTTATGCCAAAAAGGGATAAATTGTGAGCTGATAGCTCCGTGTTTCTGTTGATTCGTTGGGCTGGCCTAACAGTGTGCTAGGCGCCATCACGACCAGGTTTGGGGTCGTGACAAGGATATTCCTAATGTGACGAATAACCCACTGCCGGCCCATAACAACGGGTCAGTAATTGGATTGATATGCAAGGACAAGGAATTTGATCCTACTCTGAAAGCCATAATTGCAATTGCCGACATGGAAAGACAGCCTAAAATAGCCCCAAAACAAGAGAAAATGGGGAAGAAGAATGAAATTGTCAAAGCTGGGTTTGAAAAGAAGATCGAAACAAAGGCAGAAACGACAGTGTCTCAGAAAAATGGAGTTTTTTACCTCCCACGAGGTCGATCAGAAAGGCCCCTAGTAATAAGCGCTTCAAAGAAGTTTCAAATGAAAAGAGAAATATCGATGTTTATGCCCAAAGGAACCTATGTGGTCCGGGGGGCAATTAAACCGCTACAGCCAACTAAACCCGTGGTTATCGCATGCATGTCATAGAAGCTCATGACAGACCCGTCCGCAGTACCTTGGAATTATCAACAGACGGTGGTTACACGCAAAGGTAAAGAGATAACAGGAGAACTGCCTGGGAACATCTTGGTGCGGAAGTATTCAGACACACAAGAAGTGAATAATGCCACACGAAAATGTTTCCCATCCAAGAAGCCTGTAAGCGCTGAAGAAGCGGAAGTCTTTTTTCAGAAAATGCAAATGCCTGACTATGAGGTGCTAGACCAATTGCGCAAGTACCCAGAAAAAGTGTCCATGTTATCTTTGTTGATGAAATCCGAGCATCAAATGGTTTTGGTGAAAACTTTGAATGAGGCATATGTGCCGGTTGAGACTTCAGTTGAGCAGCTTGAACGAATGACAGAGAGGTTCTTTGCAGTTAATCATATCTCTTTTAGCAAAGCCGATTTGCCTCCGAAAGGAGCAGCCCACAACAAGGCTCTACATTTGACTGTCAAATGTGAAGGTTTCTACATCAAGAGGGTCATGATAGATGGAGGTTCTGGGGTAGACATTTTCCCGCTTTCAACTTTGCAACGCATGAAAATTGGGATCGAAAGAATTCAACCCAACAATGTCTGTGTACGGGCTTTTGATGGCATAAAAAAGGACACAATCAGAGAGATCGATTTGGTTTTGACCATTGGCCCAGTAGATTTTGAAGTAACCTTTTAGATTCTGGATATGGACACATCTTACAACTTTCTTCTGGGAAGACCATGGATTCATGCGGTCGGGGCTGTACACTCTACCCTCCACCAGATGATAAAGTTCGAACGTGAGGAGCAAGAGATCGTGGTCCACGGGGATGATGAGCAATCAATTTATCTGGATCCATCTATCCCATGCTTAGAAGCTAAAGAAGGGAGTGAACACATCATCTATCAAGAGATTGTATTGGCAGATCAATATGAGGATAGGAGCCCTTGCCCTCAACCTTTCTTGTCTAATGCCTCAATTATGGTGGCAAAAGTGTCACGACCCCAAATCCGGTCGTGATGGCGCCCAGCACATTGCTAAGCCAGCCTGACCAACCAATATAAACAACGGAGCTAGAAGCTCTCTTTTAGCCTATTTAAGCATATTAAATCATGAAGCAATAGCGATACAAATAACGAAAACAGGGAACCAAGTCCCATAATACATCAACTCCCATAGACCAAGGGTCAAGAGTCATGAGCCTCTACTGAACATGAGTGTATAAGGGTTTACAAAATACCAAGTGCGGAAAGAAATGTCAATACAAAATCCAAAGACAGGAGGAAGGGATGTCGGGTCCTGCGGACTCTGCAGCTACCTCGAATATCCACAAACGTCGCCTCGCACAGCTACTGGATCACTGCCGAGAGGTACCTGGATCTGCACACAAGGTGCAGGGAGTAAAATGAGTACTGCCAGACTCAGTGGTAATAAACAAGGGTAAGACAGCGCAGATAAGAAATCCGCAATAAAGCACTATGTAAAGCTATAGTCGGCTACCCTGTCATAGAATCAATCTTCACTGTACCTGTTTCCAACAATTACCAATAAATAGCATAACAGCTAGCAGATGTAGCTAAATGCAATGCAATGCATGATATGACCGCTACGGCGTGTAGCCGACTCCAATTTTGGGTACCCGTGCTCACTGTGGGGGTTCAGACTCCGGAGGGGCTCCTACAGCCCAAGCACATCTCATAGAGATATTCCTGCGGCGTGCAGTCCGATCCAACATATATCTCGCTGCGGCGTGCAGCCCGATCCACTACTAGTCAGCTAATATGCAGATACAGCCTCGCAGGCTCAAAAGTAGTTTTTTTTTTAAAACTCTTTTATCATTTTTCAGTTGGAAAACATTAATATAAAGTTCCAGAGATTGGAATTAGCATAATAACAAAGATAGTTGCGGACTAGTAGTAAACTAGCATGTCTATATGATAAGACAATGATAACGATCCTCGCGGGATCCAATAACCGGCTCACGGCCCACATGTATACTCAACCGCCCAAGAAGGGGGTTCCTCGGCTCAAGAGTGGCCATTATCACAATATATATATATGCAACCATCCGAGAAGGAGGTTCGACGGCTCAAGAATAGCCTAATATCATAATACAGTATCAACAAGTCGGACTATGTCATAGTCCCCAATCACAATCGACCCCGCACTCATAAGAGAGTACGTGTCTCGCCGTTATACAGCGTCACAAAGTGGTATACCGGGGTTTCGAACCCGCTGGTCATCACCCACATATATTACTCACCTCAATACGGCGCGACGACTACTCCGCAATGCCCTTGCCATGAGAATCAAGCTCCGCACGCGTAGAATCTGATCAAATACAATAAAAATACAACAATTTAGGCCAATGGGACGACACCCAATCAATACAACTCAATTTACATCAAAATTCCCAAAGTTGTCAAAACCCGAGCCCCGGGCCCACATTCCGAAAATTTACGAAATTCACATTTCTGGAACCCTCGTCTCGCCACGAGTCCATACATATAAAATTTACGAAAATCGGACTCCGGTTGCCCACTCAAATCGGTGTTTTTCTTCAATTTAGGCTTAGGGCTCAAACCCACAATTAATCTTCCATTTACAGGGAATTAACCAAGGATTTCATGTTAAAATGATGTAATTAAGCCACAAAACTTACCTCCAACGAATCCCCGATGAATTACCAGCAATTCCCGTCAATTTCTCCTCTTGGAACACAAAAATGGGGTTTTGGGTTAATGAACCCGCGACCCCTCTGTTCTGTGATTTAATTCACTGCCAGAACAATCTCTTCTATGCGATCGCAATGACCCTATGCGATCGCATGGAGTTAAATTTCCTGCCAATTTCCCCTTCTATGCGATCGCAATGCTCTCCCGCGATCGCATAGCACAACCTTCCAGGCCTCATCTTTTCTTCTCTGCGATCGCAACACTAGCTATGCGATCGCAATGCATAGTCTGACGAACCTATGCGATCGCACCCCTTGCTATGCGATCGCATAGAACATTTTTCTCACCCCTCCAATCTCTTCTATGCGATCGCACAAATGACCTTGCGATCGCATAGTGCCAGTTTCCATACCTATGCGATCGCATCTCCTATTACGCGATCGCATAGAACAACTCTGGGCTCACTTCCATCCTTCTATGCGATCGCAATAACCCTATGCGATCGCATGGAGCATCCGTCTGCAACAAAACCAGCAGCCAACAGCAGTTCCAAAAATAGAAGAAATGGTCCGTTTGGACCCCCGAAATCAACCCGAGGCTCCGGGACCCCAACGAAAACCACCAACATACTCCAAAACACGATACGGACTTGTTCCAATCATAAAAACACCATCCTAAACATCAAAATCACCAATTACACACGGATTCAAGCCTAAATTCCTTAAAACTTTCCGAATTACGCATTCAATCAAAAACCCGACCAAACGACGTCCGAATGACCTGAAATTTTGCAGGCACATCCAAAATCACCTAACGGAGCTACTGCAACTGTCGGAATTCCATTCCGACTCCCGGATCAAAATCTCACCTACCGTTCGGATTTTGCCAAAATTCAACCTTAGCCAATTCAAGCCTATTTCTACACCGGGTCTCCAAATTAAATTCCGATCGCACCCCTAAGTCACAAATCACCTCCCGGAACTATCCGAATCATCAGAATTCGATTCCGAGCCCTTTAACCAAATAGTCAACTCCGGGTTGACTTTCCTTATTCAAGTCTCCTTCAAAAAGGCTATATGCCTCATTTTCAATCCAAATCACTCCTAAATCACCCGATAGACCCTAACACTGATATAAAAGCATAAAACATGCAATTGCAACATGACGGAGTGGTAAATTCCCGTAACGACGGGTCGGGTCGTTACATTCTCCCCAACTTAAACAAACGCTCGTCCTCGAGCGTACCAGAGTGGTACTAGAAGCAACTCAATAGCTGAATGACCTTACCAAGCATATATATTCGGGCGATCATACGTCACCCTACCTCACGCAAGTCCGAAAACACCATATAGTCAAAATTTCACAGCCCATCTGAACCATAAATCACATTGTACTTTCTGAAATCATATACCAATTGCTAATCCCATTCCTGTACTCGGGATACACTAGAATCCACTGCAATAAGCCATACTCACCACTCCGGGTGAGATCATATGATGTATCAAACAACCCAATCACTCGAGACGATAGTCTCTAATCACAACAATTGGCCACAATCACCAAATACTAGCTGAAAACCTCTTTCATTAGATAGAGTCTTATTCCAACACCTCCATATCCTGCCCACGGCAGCTGAAGCACGTGATATACCGAACCCATCTCTCGGGTTAACCATTCGTGAATTTATTTCCCTTTTTAAAACTCATACCACGATAGGTTTCGGAGCCAAACCTCGGTTTCTACCTTTCTAACAAGCTAAGACCCAATATGCTCGTATTCAATAATGACTCCAACGGCCATTTCGATTATAACACATCGCACTGGTGATAAGACACCTCAACACCGGCCTAAGCCACGACGAGCACAACATAGGCTCCAATAGAAACGTCTGCACACACTCGAATCATGACAGCTCAAATCATGACAACTGACTCAAACAAAAGAGTTGTAATACAATTCCTCTGTACCATCATAACATAGAACTGAGATCGCATCTCGCATTATAGAAATAGAGTATCCGAATCCTCCTCGAGAGGTCATAACATCACGTGGCCTTGCCACGATTCGTGATTCTATCCCAACGTTATTACTCATGAAGCACCTCAAGCCACTAAGCTCAAAACGATCAGCCACACACATATTTAGGTCTGAACCCAAGCAATCAACCTCACCCACGGTGAAACAATTAACGTATGCTATCAAATCCCGAAAGAACACAACCGATGTGCCATTCTCCAAGCGATACTCAATACAAACTCTTCCTCAGAAGCCAGGAGGTATTGTATACCAGGTAACATATAACTAACTTTATTTTCACATTACTCTGTTGCGGCGTGCAACCCGCTCCAATGACATACCCGTGGCGGCGTGCCACCCGATCTAGATACCATACCTGTGGCGGTGTGCCACCCGATCCAAGTAACCCTCGCCAAATGAATACGCGTCGAGTCAAGTTGCTCATCATAATAAACATATATCGCCTCAAGCTCGGCCACATGAAACGCATCCGACAACGTTTCTCAATACTGGAACTGAATCAATGGTAGATACCTCTACACTGACATCCGCCACTAAGGTCCAACTGACAAAGCAATGCCTACCAGCCGTCCGCTGGTCCTGTGTACAACTACTCTGTTGGAGCATACTCTGATGTTCTCTGCTACGCAATTTGTGCCATTTTCCGACATAGCCCATATCACATTCGTCTAGACGACCTGGCTTATGTCAACCAGTCAGCAATTAAGTATCATAATCCGAATTCGTTTTATCAAGTCAAGAGAGAGCCTCTAAGGCTTCCGATTTCCAATAATCACAAAACGGTGTCGATGCACACGATATACAACTACTGCATAGGCGGATTAACGAGAATTTCAAGTCTCCTACACATATATAACATATGAATCACTATGCCCGATTCCGTATTTCACCGTACATATACATAACGCACATCAAGCGTCCATTCATACCACGACAGCCATTCAGAAATTTCATTATGCCATCAACGACTCAATTATTTTAGTCGATCCAACAAGAGAATACCACTCTACCATGGATATTATCAGTTTACATTACCTTGTCCCTTTGCACCATATACCCTGCCAAATTACTAGAATAGCAGTACCATTTTCTTAAATCACCAGCAGCTGTCCGCGCTGCTCAATAATTTTTTATTGACTTTCCATATATTATGAACTGATCTCAAAATCTAGAATATACCATTATCAACTTTCCATAACATATCGTGTATACCATATCACACTAAGACAACATGAAAATTCATATCCCTTTCCTCCGCCTCAACATTGGCGCACTCAACTAGTCAAGGACTTTCGTGATCCCATATAGAAGAAAACTCATTACACATTCCACGCTTCGCATATCGATAGGAATATACTCATCTTCAAACCATGATAAAACACATCACAAACTATTTCTTCCCATTCATTGCATAAGTTAAACTGCCAGGACCTGAGTCCTTATACCCATATTATACTCATATCGGGTTACACGACCGCCAACACTCAAAAGCTTTATTGCACAATATCTGCAAGACTCCTTACTTCAACCACATACCAGGAATTAGTCGTATTCTTTATCATACCGCTTCGGTTTATTAACAAGTCATTCCATTTACCCGGTTTCCTTTCTGATTCATCTTTGATTTAATATTAGCCACTACTGTAGCACCATAACACATGAACTCATTCCACACGAGACTCGTACATAAGACCACACGGTCTGAGACATATAGGCCACTGAATACTCTCTCAATATTTCCAGAAGGATCACATCCTACAATACTTTATTTTGAAGAACCTCTTGCGATTTGAATTCGTTATCATTACCTTCCAATACGGATTACATAGAATCCCTTCATTCACATAATATAACACAAGTACCGATCTCTTCTAACGAAACCACCATCTTTAGCCACATGCACAAATTTGAGACACCTGACTGTTACAAGTAAAATCTTGAACACCGTGAACAATTCTCGGGCGTTAGTCATCCTTATACAGCTGTAATTCAACTGTCTTATTGAACAGAACCACTCGTGCCTTATTAGGATTCTGACACTGCAGATCATGATTACATACAGATACTATTAGCTATCACTCTTTTCTATACACCAAGCATTCCTTACCAACCTCGGTTCAAAATACCCTAGTATTTCTTCACATCTACGAAGCACCATAACCTTTATCAGAATTTTCCCAACATACTTAGAGACAGAATCAACATAGCACACAATAGTGCAATCGGTTAATCAATAGCAACCTCCCCAACTTAGCTCGAAGCCATTCATCAAAGCACTTTCAACCACTCATATCAGTATTACTCAAGTGATGCCGAAATGTTAGTATGATATTAAACTCAAGTCATTTACAAGCTTCGGCGGAGATTCGAATCATCGGAAATATTAACTCTTTTGCAATTCTTGCATTCATTCACACACAACAGTTACGCCCCTCTTTAGGTGACAAAATCTTTTCTAAGTCCCGAATTTTCCAAAAATTTCGGCAGAGTTTCCTTTGTAAATTGGCCTATCCACCTGCCAGAGAATCACCAAACCATCCTAGATATACTTCCACAACTCAACAAGATATCACAATGTATTTCAACAACATTAAATATCAATACCACACGAATTATATCATCACAATTTATACTTGAACCTGCGATGTATCTGCTCGAATCATAACACATATCAATACCTTTCAATTACACATGAGAATCAACCCACCTACCTCGCCTCAATTTAGCATTTCAGCACAATACCTTCCACCAGGATACACATAGCATAATCATTTTAGTCTTCCTGAGTTTAAACTTGTTCCACTACACCTAAGGCACTTTACCTTCCAATTACGAGATATGATAATTATTCACCATGCCCATAGCTCGGGGCTACACAACAGTTTAGATAAGAGTCGAACAATTAACAACTCATCCATTAGTAAGCCTCCATAATACTCTACAGATCGGCACAAGGCCCCAAACATGGCTACTAGCCCAAGTACATAGATATAAGCCCGGTCTTAGTCACTTTACACAGTAATTTATCAATTGGGAAGGATCAAGTCCAAATCCCCAGTCACAATACCACCACGCTCGTCACATGACGCGTATTCCATCTCAGCACATCACTTTATAGTGCAAATACGGGGTTTCAAACCCTCAATACATTATCTATTGCCACCACTCACAAAAGCAGCACCTCAATGCTCAAGTCATAAACAAGGTCCAGCCTCAAGTCATCCTGACTGGCCCAACATGAACTCACCGAGATTATATCTCGCCCCTCGTTCGGGGAAATCACAAGCCATAAGGCAATTACATTACTGAGCGCTCGATGCGTACACAGACGTACGGAAGGAATTTCAAAATTATATCTCAAGCTGAATCAAGTACGCACGATAAGAATTCCAAGAAATGTGAAGTGTTTCCTAAAGGTTCGCAGCCTCCCGAGGATAAGTACGGGCGTCCCCGTACCGATCCACAAGACTCTACTAACCGGCTCAAGACTCATGAGGCCTAGTAAACCTAGGCTCTGATACCAACTTGTCACGACCCCAAATCCGGTCGTGATGGCGCCCAGCACATTGCTAAGCCAGCCTGACCAACCAATATAAACAACGGAGCTAGAAGCTCCCTTTTAGCCTATTTAAGAATATTAAATCATGAAGCAATAGCGATACAAATAACGAAAACAGGGAACCAAGTCCCATAATACATCAACTCCCATAGACCAAGGGTCAAGAGTCATGAGCCTCTACCGAACATGAGTGTATAAGGGTTTACAAAATACCAAGTGCGGAAAGAAATGTCAATACAAAATCCAAAGACAGTAGGAAGGGATGTCGGGTCCTGCGGACTCTGCAGCTACCTCGAATATCCACAAACGTCGCCTCGCACAGCTACTGGATCACTGCTGAGAGGTACCTGGATCTGCACACAAGGTGCAGGGAGTAAAATGAGTACTGCCAGACTCAGTGGTAATAAACAAGGGTAAGACAGCGCAGATAAGAAATCCGCAATAAAGCACTATGTAAAGCTATAGTCGGCTACCCTGTCATAGAATCAATCTTCACTGTACCTGTTTCCAACAATTACCAATAAATAGCATAACAGCTAGCAGATGTAGCTAAATGCAATGCAATGCATGATATGACCGCTACGGCGTGTATCCCGACTCCAATTTTGGGTACCCGTGCTCACTGTGGGGGTTCAGACTCCGGAGGGGCTCCTACAGCCCAAGCACATCTCATAGAGATATCCCTGCGGCGTGCAGTCCGATCCAACATATATCTCGCTGCGGCGTGCAGCCCGATCCACTACTAGTCAGCTAATATGCAGATACAGCCTCGCAGGCTCAAAAGTAGTTTTTTTTGAAAACTCTTTTATCATTTTTCAGTTGGAAAACAGTAATATCAAGTTCCAGAGATTGGAATTAGCATAATAACAAAAATAGCTGCGGACTAGTAGTAAACTAGCATGTCTATATGATAAGACAATGATAACGATCCTCGCGGGATCCAATAACTGGCTCACGGCCCACATGTATACTCAACCGCCCAAGAAGGGGGTTCCTCGGCTCAAGAGTGGCCATTAACACAATATATATATATGCAACCATCCGAGAAGGAGGTTCGACGGCTCGAGAATAGCCAATAATACTGTATCAACAAGTCGGACTAAGCCATAGTCCCCAATCACAATCGACCCCGCACTCACAAGAGAGTACGTGTCTCGCCGCTATACAGCGTCGCAAAGTGGTATACCGGGGTTTCGAACCCGCTGGTCATCACCCACATCTATTACTCACCTCAATACGGCGCGACGACTACTCCGCAATGCCCTTGCCACGAGAATCAAGCTCCGCACGCGTAGAATCTGATCAAATACAGTAAAAATACAACAATTTAGGCCAATGGGACGACACCCAATCAATACAACTCAATTTACATCAAAATTCCCAAAGTTGTCAAAACCCGAGCCCCGGGCCCACATTCCGAAAATTTACGAAATTCACATTTCTGGAACCCTCGTCTCGCCACGAGTCCATACATATAAAATTTACGAAAATCGGACTCCGGTTGCCCACTCAAATCGGTGTTTTTCTTCAATTTAGGCTTAGGGCTCAAACCCACAATTAATCTTCCATTTACAGGGAATTAACCAAGGATTTCATGTTAAAATGATGTAATTAAGCCACAAAACTTACCTCCAACGAATCCCCGATGAATTACCAGCAATTCCCGTCAATTTCTCCTCTTGGAACTCAAAAATGGGGTTTTGGGTTAATGAACCCGCGACCCCTCTGTTCTGTGATTTAATTCACTGCCAGAACAATCTCTTCTATGCGATCGCAATGACCCTATGCGATCGCATGGAGTTAAATTTCCTGCCAATTTCCCCTTCTATGCGATCGCAATGCTCTCCCGCGATCGCATAGCACAACCTTCCAGGCCTCATCTTTTCTTCTTTGCGATCGCAACACTAGCTATGCGATCGCAATGCATAGTCTGACGAACCTATGCGATCGCACCCCTTGCTATTCGATCGCATAGAACATTTTTCTCACCCCTCCAATCTCTTCTATGCGATCGCACAAATGACCCTGCGATCGCATAGTGCCAGTTTCCATACCTATGCGATCGCATCTCCTATTACGTGATCGCATAGAACAACTCTGGGCTCACTTCCATCCTTCTATGCGATCGTAATGACCCTATGCGATCGCATAGAGCATCCGTCTGCAACAAAACCAGCGGCCAACAGCAGTTCAAAAATAGAAGAAATGGTCCGTTTGGACCCCCGAAATCAACCCGAGGCCCCCCGGGACCCCAACGAAAACCACCAACATACTCCAAAACACGATACGGACTTGTTCCAATCATAAAAACACCATCCTAAACATCAAAATCACCAATTACACACGGATTCAAGCCTAAATTCCTTAAAACTTTCCGAGTTACGCATTCAATCAAAAACCCGACCAAACGACGTCCGAATGACCTGAAATTTTGCAGGCACATCCAAAATCACCTAACGGAGCTACTGCAACTGTCGGAATTCCATTCCGACTCCCGGATCAAAATCTCACCTACCGTTCGGATTTCGCTAAAATTCAACCTTAGCCAATTCAAGCCTATTTCTACACCGGGTCTCCAAATTAAATTCCGATCGCACCCCTAAGTCACAAATCACCTCCCGGAACTATCCGAATCATCAGAATTCGATTCCGAGCCCTCTAACCAAATAGTCAACTCCGGGTTGACTTTCCTTATTCAAGTCTCCTTCAAAAAGGCTATATGCCTCATTTTCAATCCAAATCACTCCTAAATCACCCGATAGACCCTAACACTGATATAAAAGCATAAAACATGCAATTGCAACATGACGGAGTGGTAAATTCCCGTAACGACGGGTCGGGTCGTTACAAAAAGAAATGATCAAGCACGACTTCCAGCCAGGGAAATGTTTGGGAAAGTCCTTACAAGGAATATCGAAGCTGATAACTTTGCCCAGAACCAAAAAGTTCTTTGGAGTAGGCTTCCGCCCTGCCCTTGAAGATGAGAAATGGGCCGATAAAAGAAAGGAAAACGGATGGGCTCTACTGCTGCCATTGCCACATTTATACCATACCTTTGTTCACCCGAGGTATAATGAAGAAGAAGATGATGATGATGAGATCTTCACGGCATAGGAAATTGAAGATATTTGTGGAGCTATGAGTCAAATGCTCTACAATGTCAATATGGTTCAATTGGGAGAAGGTAGTAGCACTGCTGAGGTGCTGTATGTGGGACCAGAGGCTAAATTGCAAAATTGGAAGGCTATGCCATTCCCAGTCAGGTGGGAGTTCTGGTAGACTTGTCCTGTCATTTTTCCTGCATCACAAGTTATTTCAGGGTGTAACTCGGATGTTTTTCTTTGTTTTCTTGTCTTTAATTTCCCAAATGTAACCCTGTTTATCTTCCCAAAATTCCAAGAAATGAAATTAATATTTCATCATTATTTTTGCATTCTTTCTAATTCCTGTTGTTTTCTCTTTTATTCTCTCTTTTCAGTCATAATAATGCGGCTTTAAATAACATGACATGCTTGCGGACTTCATGCTCAGATATGAACACTCCACCTAATTTGGAAATAATGAACCAAGAACTGGAATACGGTGAAGAAGAGGCTTTTAGGGAAATAAATCGAGAATTGGAACACTTTGAGAATAAACCTAAGCCAAACTTGAATGACACCGAACCGATTAACTTAGGAACCCCCGAAGAGACCCGAGAGACCAATATAAGCATCCACACAGATGAGAAAACTCGAGATGCAATAATTCAGCTCTTGTTTGAGTTTAAGGATGTGTTTGCTTGGTCTTACGATGACATGCCAAGATTAGGGGTCGATCTAGTGGTGCATAAATTACCAATTTACCCTGACTGTCGCCCAGTGCAACAAAAGCAGAGGAAGTTCAAAACTGACATTAGTGATAAGATCAAAGAAGAAATCACCAAGCAGATAAAAATGGGGGTAACTCGAGTGGTGCAGTATACCACGTAGTTGGCTAATGTTGTTCCTGTGCCAAAGAAGGATGGGAAAACTCGAGTATGCGTGGATTACCGAGATTTGAATAAGGCAGGTCCCAAAGATAACTTCCATTTACCGAACATCCACATCCTCGTTGACAACTGTGCAAAGCATGAGATCTAATCATTTGTGGATTGTTATGCGGGATATCATCAAATGTTGATGGATGAAGAGGACGTCGAGAAGACTGCTTTCACCATACCTTGGGGCACTTGCTGCTACCGAGTCATTGCCATTTGGTTTGAAAAATGATGGAGCGACATACATGAGAGCCATGACTGCCATCTTTCACGACATGATACATCAGGAAATAGAGGTGTACGTGGACGATGTGATTATCAAATCCAGAACTCAGGGTGATCACATCTGAGACTTGAGGAAATTTTTCGAAAGGTTACGAAAGTACGATTTGAAACTGAATCCGGCCAAATGCGCCTTCGGAGTCCCATCAGGTAAACTCCTGGGTTTCATAGTCAGTAGGAGAGGTATTGAATTGGATCCAACAAAGATAAAAGCCATCCGGGACATACCTTCTCCAAGAACGAAGAAAGACATAATGAGTCTTCTGGGCCGACTAAAACACATCAGCGGGTTCATTGCCCAATTGACTTTTACGTGTGAGCCCATATTCAAGTTGCTGAAGAAAGACACTGCAATCAAGTGGACAGCTGAATGTCAAGAGGCTTTTGACAAAATTAAAGAATATTTGTCGAATCCTCCAGTCTTAGTCCCGCTAGAGTAAGGGAGACCTCTGTTCTTGTATCTGATAGTCTTGAAAAACTCCTTTGGTTGTGTCCTCGGGTAGCATGATGTAACAGGGAAGAAAGAGCAGGCAATCTACTATTTGAGCAAGAAATTCACTAGTTATGAGGTCAAGTACACTTTACTGGAAAGAACGTGCTGTGCTCTGACATGGGTCGCTCAGAAATTGAGACACTACCTCCAAGCTCATACGACTCACCTCATTACCAGGCTAGATCCTTTGAAGTACATATTCCAAAAGTTGATGCCCATCGGAAGGTTGGCAAAATGGCAAATCCTGCTCACGAAGTTCAACATAGTCTATGTCACTCGCACGACAATGAAGGCCAAGACGTTGGCAGATCACCTAGCTGAAAACCCAGTTGACGAGGAATACCAACCATTAAGTACCTACTTTCCAGATAAAGAGGTAAACACAATAGAAGTTGTCTCAGAGGACGCTCATGCTTGGAAGATGTTCTTTGACAGAGCGGTGAATGCTAAAGGTGTAGGGATTGGGGCAATCTTGATCTACCCCACTGGTGAACACTATCCGGCAACAGCAAGGCTCCGTTTCTTTTGCACAAACAATACGGCTGAATATGAAGCCTGCATCATAGGCATGAATATGGCAATTGATCAGAGTGTTGAAGATTTACTGATCATGGGTGATTTGGATCTGATTATCAAACAAGCCCAAGGTGAATGGGAGACCCAAGACGTCAAGCTCCTCCCTTACCGCCAGTATGTGGATAATCTTGGCAAGAGATTCGCATCGATAGAGTTCAGGTACATCCCACGATGTCACAATGAACTTGCTGACGCACTTGGCACTCTAGATTCAATGCTACCTTATCCAGGCAACGCCCATGTCGATCCTTTGGAAATCCAAATCAAGGAAAGACACGGTTATTGTAATGTAATCGAGGCAGGGCCAAATATTCGGCCATGGTACTACGACATAAAGAGGTTCCTGAAAACATAAGAGTACCCTGAACATGCTTTGGGAGATCAGAAGAGAACTATCTTGCGACACGCAAATGGCTTCTTTTTTAGCGGCAAAGTTTTGTACAAAAGAACCCTGAATCAAAATCTATTATGATGTGTTGATGCCGAGGAAGCAGGGAGAATCATGCATGAAGTGCACGCAGGAGTGTGAGGACCTCATATGAACGAGTATGTCTTGGCCAAGAAAATCCTTTGAGCTGGGTATTATTGGATAACTATAGAGGAAGACTGCTTCAATTTTGTCCGGAAATGTCATCAGTGTCAGGTACATGGAGATCTGATTCATGCACCTCCAACCGAGCTACATCCTATGTCTGCGTTGTGGCCTTTTGTCACTTGGTGCATGGATGGCATTGGCCCGATTGAGCCAAAAGCTTTGAATAGGCACCGATTCATTCTAGTCACTATTGATTACTTCACAAAATAGGTTGAAGCTGTCACTCTCAAATCAGTCACTAAGAAAGCTGTGGTGGATTTTGTACATCGAATCTTATCTGTCGTTCTGGTATACCTACAACTATCATCACAGACAATGCTGCGAACTTGAATAGTTATTTGATGGAAGAAATATGCGAACAATTTAAAATAACGCATATGAACTCCACTCCTTATCGGCCCAAAGCCAATGGCACTGTTGAAGCAGTAAACAAAAACATCAAGAAGATTTAGAGGAAGACAATCCAGAGTTCTAGATAGTGGCATGAACAATTACCTTTTGCCTTACTGGGATATCGTACTACAGTGCGTACATCGGTAGGAGCAACCCCACACCTGCTAGTTTATGGAACCGAGGTTGCGATACCGGCAGAGGTAGAAATTCCTTCACTCCGGACAATTATTGAAGCAGAGATTGAAGATAGTGAATGGGTTAAGACTCGATTGGAGCAGTTAACCTTAATTGATGAAAAGCGAATGGCTGCGGTCTATCACGGGCAGTTGTACCAACAAAGGATGGCTCGTGCTTACAACAAGAAAGTACGACCCAGAAATTTTGAAGTAGGTCAATTGGTTTTAAGACGCATTCTTCCGAATCACCAGGAAGCGAAAGTAAAATTTTCTCCTAATTGGAAGGGGCCACACATTATCAGGAAGATATTGCCGAGAGGAGCATTATACTTGGGAGATATTTAAGGAAATGATCCCGAAACAGCTGTGAATGTAGACGTTGTCAAAAGGTATTATGTTTGAGTTTGCTTTGGTGATGTATTTGCATGTTGAAATGATGAAGGCTTTTATTCCCGCTACCCAAACACTACCAACCCTTTGAGCCGGTTACATTTCCTTGGCTACCCTCTTTGGAATCCAAACCAAAACCAAAAAAAAAAAAACAAAAACAAAACAAAACAAAATTTCCTGAACTACGTTCTAACTTGATTCCGAAAGGATACGTAGGCAGCCTCTATCTGAGGTTCAGTCACACCAAAACAAAAATCTAATTTTCCCCGTAATTGAAACTGGGGCAGGTGTTATAATGGTTTGACCAAGAATTCACCGGATGGTTCCAAAGTTATAATTTTGTCCATAATGCTTTTCACCCAAAACCAAGTACAATTCCTTCAAGATCGATGCAGAGGCATAGAAACTGAGTAACATCATTGTTGAGAACCGAAGCATTTTAAATTAAGAGAAATAAAATGAGAGAGTCTTATTGGTGAAAACCTTCGGGTACCATAAGGCGATGCGAGTAGAGAAATACAAAATGAGAGAGCCCGTTAGTAAAAACTCGCAAAGAGAGCTATCGGGTGATGGTAAGAAGAGAAATGAGAGAAGTCAACGAGCGATAACCCGCAAAGGGAGCTATCAACCGAAAAGAGGATTTCATCAGTTAAAGTCCTGGCAAGGTTCCCTAGTTTGGAAACATAGACCCGTTTTGGTTCATGAGAAAATGGAAGTTCATGACGATCGAGCATCCTGTTCAAGAAGCATGTCATGTCGGTTTGAAGCCAGTATACACCCCAGATAAGTCCTTCTTTTTCCCCCGAAAGGGACGCTTCTAATTTTGATTCATTTCTTTGTTTATTTTTCTTTGAATCCCTTTCGGCTTAACTTTGAATTCCAAAACTATTACAAAGAAAAAGTGTAGGACCATTTATATAGAACTCCGCCTGGTAAAAAGGTGAAGAAAAATACCCGGCCTCAGTGGTGTGTTGATCCAATCCCGACTAATCATGATGGTCAATCGCTTCCAAAGGAAAGGACGTTAGGGAAAAAAAGGGAAATCAAAGGCTAAGGTTTTAAAAATGGAACGAAGTAAAGGGACAGATCCCACACGGGCAAGTCATCATGGAATCCCAAGGCTGAGCCCGGTCAGGTTGAAAGAAAGTCACCCTCAAAGACAATCAGCAACAAAGTTATCAATGGAAGTGGGGCCAAGATCAAGCGATGAAGATAATCAAGGCCACAAAATCAACCACCGTTTCAGCTAACAAATTGTTCTTTGTTGAAAACAGGTCTATCTCAAATTAGTTGTGCAAGAAGAAGGTGCAGTCTAAAGAAATGAAATGCGCGAGCATTGAAATAGCTCCGTGACAAGGAAAACGCCCAAAAGGGAAGTTTCTTTTCAAAAGCATTATTTTATGCATTTGTTGATGAGTAAAAGGAAAACACCTAAAAGAAAACCAAAAAAGGAAGAAGGAAGGAAAGGAAAATGAAAATCCCAAAAGAGAATCAAATCATGTTAGTCTAGCATTTCCTTCAAAAAATCACAGCCAGAAAATCGAGGACCTCCTGTCCAGAAAGCCATGGAAGATTTCTTTTAAATCCCGGCTAGAAAACCGAGAATCTCCGGTCCGAAAACTGTGGAGCATTTCTTTCAAACCCCGGCCAGAAAACTGAGGGTCTCCCGGCGAGAAAGCCGTGAAGCATTTCTTTCACAATCCCGTCCAAAAAACTGAGGTATCTCCCTGCCAGAAAACCGCGGAGCAATTCTTTCCAAAATCCCTACCAAAAAACCGAAGACCTCCTGGCCAGAAAGCCATGGAATATTTCTTTTAAATCCCGCCCAGAAAACCGAGGATCTCCCGGTTAGAAAATCGTGGAGCATTTCATTCAAAATCCCGGCCAGAAAATCGAGGATCTCCCGGCCAGCAAACCGCGGGGTAATTCTTTCCAAAATCCCAGCCAGAAAACCAAGGATCTCCCGGCTAGAAAGCCGTGAAGCATTTCTTTCAAAATCCCGGCCATAAAACCAAGGATCTCCGGGCCAGAAAACTGTGGAGAAATTCTTTCAAAAATCCCGGCTAGAAAACTGAAGATCTCCCAACCAGAAAACCGTGGAGCATTTCTTTTCAGAGTATCCGGGTCAGAAAACAAAGAATCTCCCAGCCAGAAAGCTGTGGACCCCCTGTTTCAAATTTCCAGGCTAGAAAATCGTGGAATCTTTTTCAAAATATCCCGGCCAGAAAATCGTGGAACCTTTTTTAAAAAATCTCCCGGTCAGAAAACCGCGGAGCATTTATATTCATAACTAGGTTTAAGAAATCAAGATTCTCTTGGCCAATACCGAAGAGTCTTTTTAATCAGTTTCTGTGTCATGACTAACTTACGAAATTTTCCTAGTGAAACTGGGGCAGAAAAATTTTGTTCGTTTGTTCATTTTGTTGTCTAAGCAGGTTTGACCTCGGGACACAAGGATCGAGATAACGTACGAGTTGAGTCTCAATCCAGAATAAAGAAAAGAAGAAAAGAACCAAAAAAAAGATGAGCTCAAATGTCGGAGTGAAAGAGGTGCGGATTGCTCAGAATCTGATCGAAGTCACGATGTCCCGCCAATCCCATTTCACTCAATGTTACAGAAATAAACAAGCACGTACAGCTTGCAAGCATCAAGATTCATATCAATGTCTGCAGCAAACAAAGCTAAGACTCTAGATCAAGTTTTCAAAAGAATCATAGATAGGAATCTTGTAACTCATAGTTGATAGCATAGCTAGCTTAGCATTAAAATCTCTCTTGGTGTAATAAGGAGGTCAGTAAGCAGTAAGCAGTAACAGTAACAGCAAAGTGTTAGTCCACGGTAGTCCCAACTACCCAAAACTTCCATAACTACATTGACCTGATTCATGTTTAACCCAGGATATGTAGAAGGCCTACCAAAGCAAAGGCTCGGTCAAGATCTTTTCAAAAATGCTTCACACGGAGTACTCGAGCGGGCAAAAATCGCTTGTATTCGCTCATTTATCTTTGCGCGAAAACTCTTTGCATTTTCGGGCAAAGAGGGGCAGCTGTGAGCACGTGATATTTGCCCACATGAGAATTACTCCCAAAAATCCAAAAATAAAATAGTTTTGTGCTGTGTGTAATTTTCTGTGAAATTTGTGTGATTTTCTTAACTATTATTTGCATTTTTTATCTGTGCATGTTTATTTGTTAAATTAATAAAATACAAAACTATATTGGATTTGAATTTAGGATTAATTAAGTACTTTGTTTTATAAAAAATTAAAATCAAAAATGTGTGTATTTGCATTTTTAATATTTTAAGTCAAAATTGCTTGATTTGATATTTAATTGTTTGTGAAAATACTACTATTTAAAGCTAATTAGTATTTGTGATAGCTTAATTTGGTTTTATAATTTAAATTATGATTTTAGTGTTGATTCTTAAAATAAAAACAAGGAAACGAATAGAGGAAAGAATAAAAAATGAGAAAGAAAGGAAAAGAATTGGACTGGACCAGTCCAAGCCCCAAATCGGATAGCCCAGCCCCAAAAAATGTCCAACCCAGTCCAAAACCCAACCCCTTACCCGTCCAATAACCCAGTTAACCCGGATCCGTCTCCCCAAACCCCACTTAAATCAAAACGACCATGTTTTCCATTACCTTAACGATCCTGGCCATTGATCTCTCGTGATCTAACGGCCCAGATTGATTCTTGTACTTTTGATGTACCAAAGACCCCCCAAACCCGTTTTCCCCATACCATTTCCCCCAAACCCTTCACCCCATCTCGTCTCTAACCCTAGAGACTTAACCTCCGCTGTGCCCAGCCGCCTTCCGCCTACCGAAAATCGCCTCACGGCGGTTCCGGTAGGCCAAACCACCCCATTTTTACACCCTAAGACCACCTCAACCTCCCCATTCCGAAACCCTACTCCGTTTATCTTGAATCTCAACAAAGCTCCTTGAATCTTCAATCGCAGATTCGAGTTAAATACCAACCTCCACCAAACCACCCCAAACTCACACCATACCATCACTAGACCTCCTTCATCACCAAACTCCATTGGTTTGAGTCGAATCCAACCAAAAATCGTCAAGCCCCAAATCCGAGACTCAAGAACCCTAGAATTCAAAAACTAGGGATTTTGTCCAAATCAAAGGAAATTGGGGTCTAACAGACCTTAATCGATATGTTTTCATTTGAAGACATTTCAATTAAGGTCCGTTCGACTTCAAAAATCCAAGTTCAAGTCTAAAATGGTCCAGTTCTGTTTGATTCTGATTTTTCCACTATCTAAGGTATTTATTTCTTCTGTCCTTATCTAGTTTTTGTATTAATTGTGTGTTGAATCTTGTTGTTTTATCTTTTCCATTTGTCGTTTAATTTTACTATGTTTCATTCTTCTCAAATGACCATTTTATTTGGTCGATTTTCTTTGTTTATTGTTAATTGTGTGTGTTATAGAATACATAATCAATTTGAAATATCGTCGAATAATTTAAGTTCCCTGTTTTTGTTAAAATAACTAAGTCATTCGTTAGTCTGTTCTTATTCCGTTTGTATGTGTTTATATACTATGTGTAATCGATTGTTTAAATGTCGTCGTTTAATTTTGTGAGTTTGTTGTTAGAAAACTAGACAATGACCAGCAGTGTTGATTATTCATTATTGGATTGAGGTTTCGATTGATTTTGATTCTAAAAATAGGACTGAATTGGATATAGCTATTTTGATTTTAATTTAGGAATTGAAAGCCAACAACTAGGTATCTAAATGTGCTGCACATGGGAATGGGTAGTGGAACTTGTATTTACAGCAGAATAGGCACTATTTTTTAATTTCAGATGACTTTTAAAATAGAAAAGTCATGCCTAGACAATCCTAAGTGGGACTGGCAGTCTCTATAAATTAAAAAATCAAAACATGGGGGGAGGAATTAATTTCATAATTGTGTGAATGTTCTTAAGAGATGGAAGAGAATCAAATTAAGGCTATAAGAGGGGCAACATTCTGCACATAGAGGGACAGATGTGATACACACAGATTTTGAGAGTTTTTTAGACATACACATACAGATTTGAAAGATATTATATTTTCACATACACCCAAAAACTGATTTTAAGAGAAAGGCTGATACACACTTTGAAAATACATTCTGGAACAAGGAGTATTAGAGAAAACCTAAAGGATAACGCTATTGCATTGTCCCTGTTTTTGTTTAATTCTTTCCCAGTTCATAGTTCGAATTGAATCAGCCTTCTCCTTTTCAAAAATATTAGTATAATAGTTTTGTGAGTTGATAATCCTGTCCCCTACAGCACTGTTACACTGGTTTAAGATCATAAACAAATTTGAGTCCTTTCTCTGTTTCTATTTCCATATCTAAGAGTTCAAGTTGTTCGAAGGTTTCTCTTGAGCTATTTGGGTCTATTTTGTGGCTGTCCGATCTCATAAAATTGTTATTTGGTTGCCTTCAATTCCTTATTTGAGTTAAACCATTCCCGGAATTTCCTGCTGCCTTTTGCTATTGGTTCTGCTGGGCCTTTGCTGGGATTTATTACTGCTGTGTTTTGCTATTGTTTACTATTTGAATAGCTCACTGATCTCTCTCCTTACTTTCGAATTCCAGGTACATTTTCCTGTAACTCTGTTGGTTGTGGAATGAATTGGAGAAAAATAAATTAACCATGAGGAAATTGAAGCATGAAATGTATTTCAGTTCATTAGAATGATTCTGTTTATTCTTCTATAGTATTCAATTACTCTATGTTTGTAGTTGATTTGTAATTACTATTGGAATCATTTTACGTGTTAGTTTTATTTCACCCCTTCCCTGACCCCTTCAAGCATAAATGTGCAAGGCCTATGAAACAATTGTAGAAGGTCTTACGCATGGCAATCTAGCTTAGTCTAACCCATAGTAGTTAAAAGTGAGTTCAAAATTCATCCACTCATATCATTTCGACATTTGTAGTAAGTGGACTGTATAATTATTGTTATTATAGGCTTATGCTATTGTTTGAATTCCTGCTTTAATTTTGCAATTGAAAAAGTAGTGTCAAAAAATGGTCATGAGTTTCACTAGCTACTCTCAAATAGTTTGGGTAGTTATAACACAGGTCCAAATAGTCCAAATGGAAATTAGCAAGTTGGTTTAATGTCTAGTCTTGAAATTGCGATTTTAATTGAGCAAGTAATTCTTTTTTAAATAACAATTCAAATAATGTTAGCAACTCATGTTAAGTTCTCAAATATTAAGTGATTAGCATAGCCATCTTTTAATACATTTTAACGAGCCACAGAATAAAATATCATCTTGTATAGATATTAATTGGAACTAACCTTAACAGACGTTTTTTTGTGTAGATAAATTGATTTTTGTCTAGTCTAATAATCGCTTTAATCGGCATAGGCTGAAGTAAGTGGTCCAGGCACATTTTTTATTTTCATATTCGTCGAGGATCCGAGTCTATGTCGTGACTAGGTTTGCTTTGCTTAAAAGTTAAATGTACAGTTTTGAATTAATAAAGTGGTTTGAAGTTTAATCAGAACACATAATTTATAACATGTATTAAATCAGATATTTTTAGTCATTTATAATAATTGAAGCGACCCGTGCTAGAACCACGGGATCCGAGGGTGCCTAACACCTTCCCTCGGGTCAACAGAATTCCTTACTTAGAATTTGTGGTTCGCAGACTTCATTTGGAAGGTCGAAATTTCCTCGATCCGGGATTTGAATAAATCGGTGACTTGGGACACTTTAATTTATTTCAAGTAGTGACTCTGAACTAAATAGAATAATCCTGTTTCGAATATTGTCACTTAAATTGGAAAAACTCCATCGCCCATTTTTTAACCCCGGGGGTAGGAGCGCGCCAAAAGGAGGTGTGACAAGCTCAAGAAAGAAGAAGAAAATTGTGAAGCTCCATTAATATGATTCATTTATATAACAATATATAATATTGTATAATAGTGTATATGGGTATGTAAACATCTCTTATATACTATTATACCAAGTTGATTAATATGTATAAGTGTGTATAATTTTATATAATTATGTATATACCAATGTATAAGAATGTAGAAAAGCGAAATAAAATTTTTGTATGTTTTCTTTCCTTTTCTCAAGTTGGACGACCTTATTTATTTGTTTTTACCTTATTCTTTGTTTTGGGTTAAATTCTATTAATAGCATTATTGAAGGAAAAAAGAAAATAAAAAAATTGAAATCTAGCAATGACGCGTGTATGAGAAGACATTACCATCTGTTATACTGTTGACAAGGCAAAAAGCTGCCAAATTTATTTTTATTTGTTTGTTTGTATTTGAATGTATATTTTGCTAATTATTTAACCGAATTCTTCTACTTTTATATTCATACACTATATATTTAATAATTATTTAATTAAAAGTTGAAACCTAGCAAATTCTCTGCCTCTAACAAAGGGAAAGAAGTTACTAGTTCTTTTCTTTTCTTTTTATTAATTGTCTCAAAGTTAATAGTAAAATACTAATTTGGATAGAAGATAAATACAGAAGCTCTCCTCAACAATAGAAATATTGAATAGTATTGACCGTAAGAACTGTTGGTTCCATAAAAAAATGCTGGATCTGGGCCTATTGTCTTTGTACTATAAATTTGTATAGTTATAACTGAGCTATTCAGTTGCACTATATGTGTATGAGTTGTACTTATGTATAATTTTCCTTTTATTTAATATTTTGTGGCCATTTCCTCTTTAAAACTAGTTATTGAGATTTATTTCATTTCTTGTAGCCATTGGTTCACTTCTTATGCCTTTGTTAAATGAAGAAAGAGAAAGAAAAAACGAAAAAGAAAAGACAAATGAATAAGAAAAGAGAAAAAAATAGTATTAAGTTAATTAGTTATCATATCCTATAGGAAAGTGATATCTGGACCATTAAATTAATTTTAAGTTATTTGTTTTTGGCTTCACACATATTTACAAATTGAACTATACGTCTTATGCCATGTCATCACTCAAAAGGGTATTAAATTCACTTAAGTTTATAATAGTGAGGCAAAAAATTGCACATTAATTTTAGGTGTAAATAATTTTTCCGGACAAGTTTAATAGGTATTTTATGCATTTTCTCTTTTAAAATTTGTAGTCTTAAACAAGTCATAACATTTATGTGGCTATAGAAAATATAGGAATGTACCAATCTCCTCGAAATGGACTAATAAGGAAATAGTAAATATAGGAATGTACCAATCTTCTCAAAACGGACTAATAAGGAAATAGTGATAATTTTTTTGAAACTGGCAGCTATAAGAGTGACTACCCATTTGGTTCAAGGACTCTTCCCATATCACAAAGAAGGCATCATTTTCCATAGTAACAAATAGAAATAAAATTGTGAATTCAACAAAACAAAATTTAAGATGGTGATCCAACACTTTCCATGTTCAAAGTGCACCTTCACTAAGGACTTTCGAAGCCAATGACCTTTATTAGATCTGTCACAACCATTTTTATTCCAGATTGTCATCACACTAACATGATATTTTTGTCAATAGTAGGGCAACTCCTAGTAAGATTGGCAGCAAATTTTACAGATAAAAAAAAATAAAAAATGCCGGCAAAAGTTTCAACTAACATTCTTAATCCTCTCCAAAATCTAGAAGATGGCCCTTGTAAGCCATCAATAATTCCTCTGCATTTTCAGTAAATCTCGATATATACTTTTCCAAGAACACATGCTCCGACAAACACATCACGTAATAAAAACTTGGCTCTTTCTTCGTAAGTTTTTTTGATTTTATCAGCTGAATAACTTGATATCTGGGAATCACTCTATCCTCCATGCTAAACATCAAAAGAGTAGGATGCTGTACTAAAGTTGACTTCTTTAACTCCATTGTTTCCAAGAAAAACTCTAGTCCAAGTCTTATTTTCTCCTCTGAAATTTGGAATAAACTTGGCGCCCTCCTAAACATTTCCATGCACTCATTTTGGGAGAAACCAGAACTCTGGAGCAAAAGCAATTTCCTCGAAAAAGACACCGGACTAATACAACCTAGAGTATGAAGACCATGCACCAACATTCTTGAATCAGTAGAAAATCCGATATCTATAAGTTTAGAGACAAGCTTTTTAAGCTCAGATTCAGGCAAAGCAAAAAGATGAGGTTGCCTCTTCAAGAGTGATGATAATTGAGACCCAACAATCCCAATGCTCTCCAGATATGATATATTAGGAATCAGTCTCAAGTGAGGGGATTTGTGTACAACCCAATCACACCTTCGCAGAACCCGGAACCAATCACCATTATGAGTACCATTTATAAGGACTTTATCGAGAACTTCAATGCAAGGCTTTAGTATTTTCTCCACACTACGTGTTAATATAATCGCCTTTGTGGAAAGTAGCCTACCCAGATCAGAACCAGTGATACCCAATTCTTGTAATAGTTGGATCTTTGGCTTGAGTGTTTTTTCAACATCAGCCAGGAGGATTTGCGGGACATTACGAACAGCGGATTGGATTTGTGCATCTGTGAATCCAATGGTCCTGAAGAAATCGACAACCGATTCAACTTTTTCAACATTTTTGACCCAAGGATAACGGTTGGATACTGCCAGGGCTTTACATTTTGGAAATTCCAAGGTGTTTATTAGGTAGTTAAGGAGAACAGGATTTTCTCGGTTTGCATTTTGAGCAGACTTTTTTGTTACTACCTGAGATAGAGAAGAAAGAGAGAAGCGGAAAGAAGAAAAAAGACCAGCAGGTAGGGAATGAAGATGATGTGAGTGAATAGATAAACTACGGCAGCATTGTTGGATCACGATCATGAGTCCTTCTCAATCTGTTCATAGGCAACGGCCAGAAAGACTTATAAAGAGTTTTAAGAGAAAAACTTTGAACAAAGCTATTCAAAGTCAAAGATAAGTGGAGGTGGAACAAAGAAGCTACCCATGCTTTCTCCAAGCTTCACTTCCCTGGAAAAAACAGGTGAATAAATATTATCCCTCAATTAATTAAACAAACAGAGTAACCTATTGTGTTGTGTGAAGTTAGCCTATCACTACAAGTGGAAATGTGTGAGACCTACAAATTTTAAAAAGATGTAAATGCTAACGGAAACTGATCTATTAATCAATCCAAAATGAAGTACCATTTTGCCATTATAGTTCACTGATAACACAAAAGTTTACTCCCTCTATCTAAATTTATGTGTCCCTCTTTTCATTTTGGAACGTCTCAGAATGTTTGACATCATCTCATTTTATTATAACTCTCACACTATCAAGAACTCATATTCCTTAAACTACACAATATAAGTTTGATAATATATTTTCCCTATTAAACTAACTTTTTAACCATGAATTTAATATTTTTCCATCAAAATCATATAATGGAGGGGTATTTATTATTAAGATAGTAATTTTCACATCTGCTAACATACTAAGTTCAAAACTAAAGTGGCCAGTGTGCATAGAATTGATGACAACAGCATGCAATTTCATCTTTGACGGCATTCAACTCCCCATTCCATTACAAGTATACAGAGACTTTGCAATAATCAAAAGCAGATATATAGAACATCATAATTCATGAGCCAATACCACATAGAATACAAATGACAATGCAATTAAATTGTGAAAATAAAAACTCAGAGAAGCACACACTGCAGCTCATAAGCCGTACTACATCACTAAAAATAATTGTAAAAGGGGCTAGGATTTTTGTCTCACTAGAATCAGAGAATAGGATTCTCGTTTTGCATAGTATTTGGTTATTACCCATTCACTTATTTGCTGTCCCTTTCGATGTGGATTATTATTTTTCTAGTTTCTTTTGTTGTTACAGATTTATTCTTTTGTTCTTTTCAGATATTATTATTCCATGCGCCGAGGGTCGATTGGAAACAACCTCTCTGCCCTCTCGTGTAGAGGTAAGGCCTGTCTACATATTACCCTCCCCAGACCTCACCTTGTGGGAATATACTGGGTTGTTGTTGTTGTTGTTGTTGTTGTTGTTTTCAGATATTATTGTCTCCTCTGTTGAGCCAAGGTTCTCCAGAAATAGCCTCCCTATCCCCCGGGTAGGGGTAAGGTCTGCGTACCCTCTACCCTCCACAGACCCCACTAGTGGGATTCTACCGGGTTGTTGTTATTGTTATTGTTATTTAATCAGAGAATAGGAATCCTAGAGAAGAAAGCGAAAGAGACCATGAGTGAACTTACTAATAGTTTTCAATGGAGATAGATCTCACTGAGGAATTGCCCGAAAAATAGATAGACGGAATAGTAGCAGCGTCGAAAGAAGAGAACTCAGCACAATTTGACTGCCATCACACTAGCATGACATTTTTGCAAATAGTATGGCATCTTTAAACCTCGAGTCAATAATAGGGCAGCTTGAAGCCTAGTAAATCGCCAGCATATGTTACTTAAAAAGAAAAAAAAGAATGCCGGTAAATTCTCAAAGAACATTCTTACTCTTCTCCTAAATCTAGTAGATGGCCTTGTAGGCCATCAATAATTCCTCTGCATTTTCTATCCCAATTTATGTTTCCCTCTTCTCATTTTGGAACGTTCCCAAAACGTTTAACATCGTCTCATTGTTTACATAACTTTCACACATTCAAGAATTCAAAATCCTTAACTACTCAAATTTAAACTATGACGTGATGTTTTCTCTAATAAACTAACTTCTTAGTTTTTAACAATAACTTTATTTTCATCAGAATTTATCTGATAGAGAGAGTACTACTAAATATAAGAATTGCATCGCCTAACGAACTAGTTTCAAACTCAGGTACCCGTGTGAATAAAATTGATGACAAATGCATGAAATATTAAGCACTTCCAAAACTAACAAAGCTGAAAACTCACGAAAATGTTAATTTTCTCATCTTTGACGGCATGAATATCTTTTTACTCAATCCAATAGAAATTTACAGAAACCTTGCAATAATTAAAGCCAGATTAATAGAATATTGTTGTGAGCTGAAGTGAGAGTAGAGACTGTGTGTGCGCTTGCGACTTAATCACGCTTGTGAAGCTTAAATGTAGTATATGCATCGTGCTTGAGCTACATTTTCAGACTATGAATGAGAATCCCTAGCTTCTTCTCTTTTCTTAGTTTATCTTAGCTCCAATTTCGCATTTCAGATTGAGTTTTGGTTCGAATTGGATCGAACATCATAGTTTTACAAGCCAATAGCATATAGAAGCACACACTGCAATTCATAATCTGTAATATACAACAAAAATGTTTTGTAAAAGGGGTTAGGGTTTTTGTCTCACTACAAATAGAGAAGATGAATTCTAAAGAGAGAAATTCAAAGAGACGATGAGAGAACTTACGACTCGATTTAGCCGGAGATAGACATCGCCGAGGAGCTCGCCGGAAAAAGAGACGGGCGGGGAGTTCGTATCTGTTATACGGTCCATAATTCTTATCCCATCGGCTAGATATTATTTGGGCTTATTAGTTTGAAAACCTATGGGCCTAATATATTTTCTTTCTGCCCAAAATGTTTTTTAAAGGAAATTTACCTCTTATGTCAAAGGTATACATCTAAACCAAAATTATATTAAAATATTATTTTTATAACTATCTTTTATATTTTATAACAAAATAAATATTTATACTATATACTATCATTGAGGTATGAAGTACGCTCTTTGTATTTTTTCTCTCTCTTAGATTTTTCTTTTCTCTGAGAAAAATAGGTCGAATCATAGATACAAAAAAAAGAAACAAGTCATGAAAGAAAGTCTAAAAGTCTCAAAATAAAAAACTTAAGCCTATAATAAAAAAGAAAGCGGAGATACCTTGGGCGACGTAGAGGTTGAAGAAATAGAGGGATTCCTACCGCGGTAAGTAAGAGAGAAAAGAGGAAGAAGCGGTCGAATTGGAAGCGTTGCAAATTGTAATGGATAAGGTAGTGAAGCGATATAAGGAGTCTTGGCCGGGAAACGCTATCTCCAACGAACTTTCTTCTCTTCTTTGCTGTTTAGTCACATACAATGATACAAGATATTATATTTGTACAAATTCACCCGGTACATTGTAGTTTTATATAAGTATTTTTTTTTTTGCATGTTTTTATGTATTTTGAAGGTTTATATTTTTTAATACATCTAAATACACATATATTCGTGCTTACTGTACATACAATATGTATGAATATAAGATATAAAACATTAAAATATATTGAATATAAACATTAAAATAGAACAGAATACAAATAGTGAATATATTTAATTTTAAAATACAGTAAAATACATGGAAAACAAATAGAAATACAGTGAATATAATTAATAAGATATATTAAATATAATAGTAATAACATGTATTTCTAATAGCTTAAATACATTTAATACAAATATATTTGAATATACTGAATATAAAATAGCGAATACAGTATGAGTCTATTGAATGCAACACTGAAAAAATTTGAAACACACTAAATACAAAAGTTATACACAACTGAAAAATTATTCTAATTAATTAGGTTGATAATGAGGTATCTTCGGATTGATTTTGAGTTATATTATGAGTGTATCACACAAATTAATAGTATTTCGTTATTAGGCAGCTGTGCATATCTATTTTTAATGTGATTGTCATTACTGTATTCCTGAATACATGACAAAAATACATGTGAATACATGCATGTACAACAGGACTGCCCTGATTTTAGGCGCTTTTTACTGGTATTCATGAATACAACAGCGCGGATACATGTGAATACATGCGAGTACAGCTAGACTGACATGATTTTAGGCACCTTTCACATAGCATGAATACATGTACATATAACTGGACTGCCTTGATTTTTAGGCGCTTTTTGCTGCTGTAATCATGCGTACAGTAGCGCAAATATAACGAATACACTCCCGTAACAACTGAATAGTAGCTATAAAAAGTAATTATGTGTATGGTGGTTATACAAAAGTTACACTAAACAATAATGATTTTTGAAAATTTCTATTAAAATTCCTAATTGAATTTATTTCTCGTCCCAAAATAATAAAGGAAAGTTTAGCTCCTATAGCAAAGGTATACACCCAATTTATTAAAACCACAATTATGTTAAAATATTATTTTCTATAGCTACCTTTTATATTTTATTGAAAAATAAGTATTTATAATATATACTATCATTGAGGCATAAAATATGCTATTTGTGTTTTTCCTCTCTCTTTCTTTCAATTAACAGGATTCTCTCTTAGATTTTTCTTTTTTCTCTGAGAAAAATAGGTTGAATCATAGATACACAAAAATGAAACAAATCATGAAGGAATTCCTAAAAGTCTCAAAATAAAAAAACATGAAAGTAAGCCTATAATTAAAAAAGGAAGCGGAGATACCTTGGGCGACGGAGAGGTTGAAGAAAAAGAGGGATTCTTACCGCGGTAAGTAAGAGAGAAAAGAGGAAGAAGTGGTCGAATTGGAAGCGTTCCGACGAACTTTCTCATCTTCTTTGCTATTTAGTCACATACAATAATACAAACATATTGTATTCTGTACAAATCCACCCAGTACATTGTAGTTTTATATAAGTATTTTTTCCCCATGTTTTTATGTATTTCGAAGGTTTATATTTTTCTAATACATCTAAATACACCTATATTCGTGCATATTGTATATACCATATGTATATAAACATTGAAATATATTGATTATAAACATTAAAATAGAACAAAATATAAAACGTGAATATATTTAATTTTAAAATACAGTAAAATACACGAAATACAAATAGAAATATAGTGAATACAACTAATGAGATATATTGAATATAACAGTAATAACATGTATTTCTAATAGCTTAAATACTGTTAATAAATACATTTGAATACAATGAATATAAAACAACGAATACAGTAAAAATTAAACATTGAGTCTATTAAATGCAACACCACAAAAATTTGAAACACACTAAATACAAAAATTCTATATAACTAAAAAAATTATTCTAATTAATTGGGTTGATAATGAGGCATGTTCGAATTGATTTTGAGTTATATTAGGAGTGTATCACACTAATTGATATTATTTTCGTTATTAGACAGTTGAGCATACCTATTTTTAAGGTGATTGTCATTACTGATTCCTGAATACATGACGAAAATACATGTGAATACATGCATGTAGAACTGGACAGCCCTAATTTTAGGTGCTTTTTGCTGGTATTCATGAATACAACAGCGCTGATACATGTGAATACATGCGAGTACAGCTAGACTGCCATGATTTTAGGCACTTTTTTCTGTTGTATTCATGAACACATGGCATGAATACATGTGCGTATAACTGGACTGCCTTGATTTTTAGGCATTTTTTGCTGCTGTAATCATGCGTACAGTAGCACAAATATAACGAATGCACTACCATAACAATTGAATAGTAGTATAGGAAGTAATTATGTGTATGGTAGCTATACGGAAGTTACACTAAACAATAGTAATTTTTGAAAATTTCTCTTAAAATTCCTAATTGAATTTATTTCTCGTACCAAAATAATAAAGAAAATTTTACCTCCTATAACAAAGGTAAACACCCAATTTATTATAAACCAAAATCATGTTAAAACATTATTTTCTATAGCTACCTTTTATATTTTATAGCAAAATAAGTATTTATGGTATATACTATCATTGCGGCATGACATACGCTATTTATATCTTTTATATCTCTTAGACGCCTGGACATACCTATTTTTAAGGTGATTGACGTTACTGTATTCATGAATACATGGTGCGAATACATGTGAATGCATGCACATACAATTGGACTGCCCTCATTTTGGATGATTTTTATTGTTGTATTCATGAATACAGCATCACGAATACATGTGAATACATGCGCGTACAAGTGGACTACCTTTATTTTAGGCATTTTTTGTTGTTGTATTCATGATCATACATGGTGCAAATACATGTGAACACATGCGCGTACAGCTAGACTGACATGCTTTTAGATATTTTTTACTATTGTATTCATGAATACAACATGGCGAATACATGCGCTTATAGCTGGACTGCCCTGATTTTAGGCTTTTTTTGATGTTGTATTCATGAATACATGGCGCGAATACATGTGAATACATGCACATACAACTGGACTAACTATCCTGATTTTTAGGCGCTTTTTGATACTGTATTCATGAATACAATAACGCAAATATAATAAATACACTACCGTAACAACTGAATAGTAGGTATAGAAAGTAATAACACAATATAGTAGCTATAGAAAATTACTATCCACTAAACAATTGTGGTTTCTGAAAACTTCTCAATATTAAAACTGAAACAAAGATAAATAGTATTATACTACTTATCTTGTGAATTTATATGTATAACTTTTTTATCACATATTTTTAGTGTTAGATCCAGGGTTTAAACGTAAGACGTTCTGAATCTACTAAGACAATAACTTCGCGTCAACAATCAACAATCAACAATAATTGGGTCAGATAACAAATTTGAAGCGTTTATGAAATTGTGATACAAATCGAATCAAAATACTAGATTTTACAAGAATAGTCATAAAAAAACTAACAATAAGAGAAAATTGGAAAATAATAATTGCAATTAAATTCTTATATATTTAGTACAAAGCCACTATAACCATTTTATAGTTATTTGTAGATTTATCTCTTATCAAAATACAAAGAAAAAAAAAGCACCATTATAAAGACATACGATGGAAAAGTACTATGATCAACAATCATATGTTCTTCACAAAATATGATGCCTTTGATTCTTAGATGATAATTTTTTTTGATATTTCTATCAAATTCTTATTGATATAGAATTATCTGTACCAATTTGATCTTGTATTGCCAATATCTCAATAGGAAAGTCACAATTACCTACAGATGGATTTTCTGCTGTAATTTCACCTAAACCATCAAAATCACAAGCTTCTACCCTTTGCTTCTCCCTTTGAAAATATGCATTAAAAGCATAAGAAATTTTAGAATCATCACTTAATCCATCACACGAACCTCCTTTTTCCAAACGTGTACAATCTGCTTCTTGACATGCAAAATTATAATATTTAATAACTAAATCTTTATCACTATTGTCCCCATCAAATATACACCATCTATTTGGCATTGTCACAAGCCCCTTAGCTTGAGTTGGATAAATATCACGATCTTGTAATGTAAAATCAATCTTGTATTTTGGATTTCCATCTGCTTCGTAAATTCCCCAATGTCTTTGAAATGCACCAAATACAGAACGAAACTCATTTTCATCTGATAAACTATGGAGAAATACATCTATAGGCCCTGGCCTAAGTGGTGTTCCTTTATTTGATGCTAAGAATTTCAATAAACCCTTGTGAAATCTACGTGCATTTTCAATATTTGCATGTGGATATCCGTCTGTTGGCCAACCAATTTGACCTATCATAACTTTCATATTAGGGTATCCTGCTTTTCTTATTGCCCATGCAAATGAATCAATCATTAACTCCACTACATTTTTGTACGTGATATTACCATCTTGAATCTTGAACTCGCTCTTATTATCAAAGAACGCGAATTCCATAGGACATTCAAGTACTTCTCGAACCATTTGGATTGGAAACACGTTTAAAAGAAAGGGTGTTCCTGTTTGATTGAAGAACTCTAGCGATTCAAGCATTAGGGTTTTGATATCATCGCGAAAATCGGCTTCTGATGGAATTTTTGTAAGCTTTAAAACATCCATACCATGAGCAGTTGTTGTTCTTATATACCCTAAACCCATATCATTTAGAGCTCCTCGTACAAGTTTAATCACATTCATCAATTGATAGGTCTTTGCAGTTTCTCTAAAGAACGATCTCGAAAAAGGTTCAGACCCAACAGTTACTTCCCTGAAAAAATCACAAGAAGAAATAACAAAATTACGATGTCAAATTAAGGAGATTGCAATACAGCTCAAACCTTTTTTTTTTTTTTTGAAAAAAAAGAAGAAAGAAGATTGAACAACATACACTATATTTACACCTTTGTTGATAGGTTCCTTGACTCGGTCATTTACCCATACATAGGCAAGGTCTTTCCTATTTACCTGATGAAAGACTTGATGTCCAAGGGTAACAGTGATGCTAATATTAGTTGCAGAAAATATTTCAATAATATCATTGGCCGAAGTCATTAATCTCAATGCTGGAATTTCATTTTGTAAAAGTAAGTCAACAACCATTGATGGAACCAATTGTTGTGATTGTTGCCTGCCCCATGTTATGCCCACAAAGCTATTTACACGAGTTACCATGAACAAAACCATGAAACACATGCCTATGTTGAGCCTCATATTGCTTTTTCTTTTTGAAGGATTCCGCTTCATGGCAATGATACCTAGAAGCGAAGCCAGGAATTTTAACAATGAGATTTGATAAAATGCAAATATCTTACAATTGAGATTCAATCTTATGATGTAAAGAAATTTTTGAGTAACCTTTTCCGTTTGCACTAAATTATTTTTATCTTAAATAATATTTATGCAATATAATTTTGTGACCGAACGAAAAGAGATTGAACTGAAACTCCCTACGAATGTCTGCCCTGGATGATATATACCTGTCTTGTCACAAGCTAAGTTTTTTGTGGCTCTCCAAATTAAATTTGAAGATCCCATAGAGATTTGCTTCTACATGGATAGATGGAGAGAAAGAGATGTTTGCCTCAATAGTTTAAGTGATTAGTTTTTTCTAAAAAATAAATTAAAAAAAACCTAACGCCAAAGGTGAATACATATGTCCGCTTATTACGGCCATGCATTAAAGGTTATAAGTTACGCGTTATTCAGCTTCACTTGTTTTATATCACTAACTTTACACTAAGTGCGTTGCACGTATACTTCATATTAGTGAGTATAAATTTTTAAAAATTAACAAATATTATTGACCTATGTAATTGAGTTATTAAATAAAACTAAAAAAAGCACAAACTCTTGAAATGATGAATATTGATCATATATAGTCATTTTAATAAAGGAAAAACTACGTACGTTACACAAAAGTATTCTAATGTCTTATCAACTTTGGCATATGATTAATTCTTCGTATGTGTTCAAGTTAATGAGCCCTTACAGGTATTGTGCAGCAAAGCTCTTGAGTTCTGACATCTTTCTTAGCTCCGTTTGGATAGAAGGATTCAGTCCTAGCAGTTTAGCTCATGCAAATGGAATTGGGAGAGAGTTCTTGTTGGGTTTTACCACGATTTGGAGATGTATATTTTCTAAGGGCATGCAGAGCATGGAATGTGTAATGAGTTTTCTTCTGTGAGTTGGTAGATGTCTGTGGCTCAGAAGGGAGATAAATGTTTTCTTGCTATCCTTGGATGGTATTGTATATGCGGTATTTTGTGGAGGATTGAGATTTGCATGTTTGAGGTTTTAATTCAGTTCTGAAAGGAAGTTCATAAAACTCCTAGGTAACGGGTAGCATTAGATAACCAAGAAAATGATACTGCTAATTAGAAGTGATTTGATAAGAGTATACGTCTCAGGAAAAGGTAATTTGATTAAACTGATTATACATTAGTAGATTAATGTCAGATCCTCAAGGACAAATCATAGTATTGCGGCGCTTTCTTATTAGATCGACTGCTCATATCTGAGTTTGTTTGATGGCATAAGGGAATTTTAGAAATTTTTCATGGAATGATTGGGTACATGATGTGTGATGTGTATTCCTACGGTGGAATTTGGGATCAGGTGTGGTGATTCGTGTATTATATGGAGTTGGAGACTGGGAGTTCTCATGTTCAGGTTATGCGGTGGTAGTGGATTATGTATATCGGCACCGTTTAGCGGTTATTGGGATTTGAAGGCCCGAGTAGATCTTTCTTTGCTTGGTATGTTATAATTTGTGTATGATGACGGGGTATAGACTGGCTGTCTCAGTGTTGGGTTATTCTAGACTATTGTGCTATGGCCTATGTCGGAAAGCGCCACGAATTGAGTGGCATGGTGCATCAGATTATGTTCTAGCAGAGTGGTTTATATTTTAAAGACCCAACGGACGGCATGGAAGGATTCTTTTTCTTAATTGGGCCTTCGTGATGGATGTTAGTGCAAAGGTTTCTACCATTGATTTAGTTTCGATATTGAGGGACTTTTTTGGATGTGTTTCTTGTGGACGGGCATGTCATCGGGTAAGGTTGTGGATTTAGTATTGATTTGGTGCCGGGCAGCATATTGTACGTCTCCGACGGGAGTTATAGTAGCGGAAGAAGCAGCTTCAGGCTTCTTGGTAATGAGTTCATTAGTATGGCGATATGGATACTTGTTTAGCTTGAGTCGAGTTGGTTAGCCCCGAAATGTTATTGTTAAGGGATAGGTTGATTCGATTGTTAGTTAGCTTGTTAATGATCTGGGGAGGTCTATGAGTTGCTTTTGTTGTGAGATGTTATGATTTGTTGGTTATGGGCATATGTGGTGTAGTTCTATTAGGGATTCCTAGTGAAAGTCGAGCGGGAAGAGTAATTGGGTGTTGCTCGATAAATGGCGTATTGGTTATGACCTATCAAAATACGTGTCTTATGTTATCTATTTCACTGTGGATGTAATGAATTGCTTTGGTTCCAAACATCAAATTGTGTGTGGATGTCAATTTTGAGCATAGAGACTTGAGGTGTTTGGATTAGATCGCGCATTGTGGCAAGGCCATGTGGAGATATGACCTTTCGGGGTAGATTAAGGTGTTCTATTTCTATGATGAAAGACAGGGTCTAAAGCTTGTGTTGTGATGGTACTGAGGAGCTTGAGGTTCAACTCTTTCGTTTGAGTGATTATTTTATGATGTGAGTATGTTCAGACTATTTTTTATTGGTGTGCGAATTATGCAAGTTGTGGCTTAGGCCTGTATTGAGGTGTCATATCACCGGAGTGGTGTGTTGGATTCGAGGTGATCGTTGGGGTCACTAATAAATACGAACATATTTGATTTCAGCTTGGTGGAAGGATAATATCGAGGTTCAGCTCAGAAATCTATTATGGTATTAGTCAAAAGGGAAGTGGCTTCATGAATAGTTGATTTGAGAAATGGTTACGATTTTCTGCATGTTTCATTTATCGTTGGCAGTATATGAAAGTGTTGGAATAAGACTTTAGCTAATAAGAGGTTTTCTATCGGTAGTTGGTTGTTGTGGGTAACTACTGTAAATAGAAGTTATTGTTTCGAGTGTTTGGATTATGTGGTATATCATATGATTTCACCAAAGGTTGCATGTATGGGTTATTACAGCTGGTTACAGACTATTCAAAGTATATGTGTGAGATTTTGATCGAATTGATGGTTTCACAAGTGAAAAGGTAGTTTTATGATTTACGGGTTGGAATGGATTATGTAATTTCATCTATATTGTGTTATTGGACCTATGCGAGATAGGGTGACGTGGGATCACGCCCCGGGTATATGCTTGGTAAGGCCATTCAGCTATTGTTTGGCTTCTCGAAAAACTCTGGGGTACACTCGAGGACGAGCATTTGTTTAAGTTGGGGAGGATGTTACGACCCAACCCGTTGTCTCATGTGTTATTGCCCCGTTTCCCCCATTTTATGCTTCTTCATGTTTCATTATCAGTATTTGGTGTGTTAGAGTTGATGTGGATTAGTTTTTGTAGAAAATGAGACACTTAGTCTCTTTAAGGAAGGTTTGGTTTGGAAACGTTAATCAAACATTAACTTATGAGTTAGAAGGCTTGGATGTGATTTTCGGTGATTTAGTTAGCTTCGGGAAGTGATTTGTGACTTAGGAGTGTTATCAGAGTTTATTTTGGAGGTTTGGTGTAGAATTAGGCTTGGATTGGCGAAGTTAGTATTTTGGCGATTTCCAGGTTGATAGGTGAGATTTTGATCTGGGAATCGAAATGGAATTTTGAGAGTTGTTGTAGCTTTTTAGGTGATATGGAATGTGTGTGCACAATTTCAGGTCATTCGGACGTGGTTTGGTTGGGTTTTTGATTGAATGCGTGTTTTGGAAGTTTCAAACAAACTTAGGCTTGAATTCGATCTAATTTGATGATTTCGGTGTCAGTTGAGGTTTTTTGACGATTGGAGCAAGTTTGGATAATGTTTTACGACATGTAGGTTCTTTAGGTTGAGGTCCCGGAAGCCTCGGGGTGATTTCAGATGGTTAATGCGAAGTTTGGAGTGTTAAAATACAGCAGAAAATTGCAGAGTATCTTTGTTCTATGCGACCGCACAGGGTGTCATGCGATTGCATAGAAGGAAATTTGAGGGGCTGTTTGGTTGTTCAATGCGATCGTGGTGAGAGGCTTGCGATCGCACAGTGTAAAAGCATTGTGCTATGCGATCACAGGGAGGACTATGCGATCGCATAGGGTTAAAATTTGGGGGCAAAAAATTTTGTTCTATGCGATCGCAGGGGCTTGATTGCGATCGCATAGAGTGAGCTATAGTGACCTGGGCAGAATCTTTTAAAACATTTCATCTGCGATTTTGGGCTCATTCACTCCATTGTTGGTCTTTTTGAGTGCTTTTTGAAGGAAATTGAAGAGGGGTTCAAGGAGAATCGATTGAAGGTAAAAAAATTTTAACTTAAAACTCATTTTTATTGTGAAATCCACCTAAAAATTCATGGATATTAAGCTAAAAGTGGAAGAACTAGGGCTTGAGTTTTGAGATTTTAAAGTTGGAATTTGAAGGGCCATTTGAGGTCGGATTTGGGAGTTTTTGATATGTATGGACTTATGGCGTTATAAGGAACCCAGTGACGTGAAAATTTCTAAGATTTGAGAAGTGGGTCTGGGGCTCGGGTTTCGGTAATTTTAGGATTTGTGCTTGTTATTGACTATTATCGCTTGGGTTTTGTTACCTTAGCATATTATGATGTATTTGCTATGATTTTGGTTAGATTCGACGTGCGTGGAGGCCGATTTGAGGAGCAAAGGCATCGCGATCTAGAGATTTCGATGGTTCGAGGTGATTAATAATTGTAAGTGATATTCTGAAGGTTTGAAACTCCGGACTTGCACATCATAGTGCTATGTTGAGGTGACTTGCATGCCGAATAGCGAGCGTGGGCTAGAGAACCGTTGGGGATTGTGACTCAGCCCATCCCGATTGATGAATTTGCTGCGTATTTGACTGAAATTACTTGTTATCATCCTAATTTTGGCTGATTGCTATACTTGGGCTTATTGCCAATTACCTTCGGGGATTATTGTTGAACATTCCTTGTTGATTTAATTATGTATTTGAACTCAGTCATGTGTTTTCCACTGTTTTAAAACTCAGCCAATTTATTATACATTAAATACTTGAAATGATATTTCCATAAAATATTTTGGATCATAATTTGTTATTTCCCGAGCGGCATACGTGATTTTTGTTGACTAAGTAAGGCCGAGGGACTGTATTGTGAGGATACTTATGTATTGGGCTGCACGCCGCAACGGTACTATATTGATATTGAGACCGAGAGCCTGATTGATGCCACGAGATGGCTTGATATTGCACTTGGGCTACAGGAGCCCCTCTGGAGTCTGTACACACCCCTAGTGAGTGCCGTCGATGTTAAATGGATCGGGCTGCACGCCGTAATGGCATATGGATCGTGCTGCATGCTACATCGGTACCGGTACTGTTTTATGTGTTTACTTGTTCCATTTGTCTTCCATTATATGTTGTTTGTGCTTCTTCTTGCAATATTCACCTGTTGTTCTGGTACTATCTGATAACCGAGTATGGTGCCCGAGAGGCGGACTTCTGTGGTTATCTGCACTATTTGTTTTGCATTTAATTGCATAACTGTTGAAAATGTCATTTTCAAAAGAGGTTTTAAATTGAGCTAAGATATTTCTAAAGGTTTTACAGCTTCACTTCTTTCTCTCAAAGGGCTTTTTCACTGCTCTCATATACCATGATGGTTTTGTTTATGTCATTTCTTACTGCTCTGTTGTTATTTACTTTTATTACTCATTGAGTTGGAGTACTCACTTTACTCCATGCACCTTGCGTGCAGATGCAAGTATTTGTTCACTCGGTAGCAGGTTTTGAGCTGGTTGAAGATTTTGCTATCGCAGCTGAGCAAGGTGACCGGCAGCGTTCGCGACACTGAATTTTTTCATTTGACACCTCGGTTTTGGTTGTGTTTGGGTTGTACTTCTGCTAATCATTATTATAAAATTATATTTGGACTGCATATTCATGTTTAACTATTTTTGAAAATGCAATTTGAGTTGGTTGGCTGGCCTTGTCTTCACGAGAGGCGTATCACGACCGGAGCGGGGTTTGGGTCGTGACATGCATGAATTAGGACGGGCGGCTCCAAATCACCTAAAATTTTGTGAGACCATAAAATATGACCTAATGAACAATTGTCATACTTCGCCATGATTGTTCTTCACTTTTTTGGATTTCAGGTCCATAATATCATAATTCAACATGATTTTCAAAATATTGTATGCTATAGTACACGCCATCTCATGTATTCAAGCGATCGGCTCTGAATCGCCTAAAATTTTGCGTGAGCATAAAAAAATACCTAATAAACAATAATCATCATTTCATTACGACCAGTCCTCTCTTTTGTTTTGTGCATTTTAAGGCCATAAAATAGGAATTTAGCACAATTCTTATATTTTTGCGTGTTATAGTCTACGACATTTGCATAAATTTTGGCAACTAGTTTTGAACCCCCTAAAGTTTTGTGGGCCCAAAAAAAACATCCTAATTAAAAATAAAGATCGCTTTGCCATGACCTTTTCTTATTTTTTGGCGTTTTAGGGCTTTAAACTAGCAATTCGGGATGATTCCTAGATTTTCGTGTGTCATAGCCCACACCATGTACATGAATTCGAGAGATCGGCTCTGAATTGCCTAAAATTTTGTGGGCCCATAAAAATTACCTAAAGAACAATAGTCATCGCTTTGTCATTACCATTCCTAGTTTTTGATGTTTTATGATCATAAAACATGAATTCATAATGATTTTCAAATATCCGCGTTCTTTAGTCCATGCCATCTGCATAAATTCGGGTAACCGACTCTAAATAGCCTAAAGTTTTCTGGGACGCCTAATGAACGATAGTCATTTTTTTCGCCATGATTGTTCCTCATTTTTTAGCATTTTGGGACCATAAAACAGAAATTCAACACGATTACCAGATTTTTGTTTAATCATCAACATTACTTTGTCCTTCAATAAGGGCAGAGCTATAGTGCAACTATGGGTTCATGTGTATCATACGACCAACTGTAAATATATTTTTAGATTTTCATATTATAGATTGAATTTTGGATTTAATTCTAAATTTTTTTGATTTTGGATTGAAAATTTTATTTGGTACTATAGATTTTGACATTAAAAATTTGAAATTTTTATATGTTATATTTAGTCCATTAGCCAAATGCGAATAATAATGAGTTTTACCCTATCCATTAGATATTATCTCATATATTTAATATAAATTACTAAGTTAGTGTGAGAATACTTTCTTTTTAGATATGATTTTACTATTGCTATTTCATATTAACCGTATTCATGTCTCTGTTGTATTTTTAATAATAATTTTATTACTCTAATACTTTATTTACAAGAATGAGGAACTTCTTAGGAAATTTAACATGAGTACTTTATTTGGATATTCATTTTTGTAAAAGGTAGAAACAGTCTCAATGTATACCCTCAAAATCGAAAATTCTTAATATCCAAACCGATTAATCCAAAACTGAACTTATAAGATCCGATTCAATCCGAACTTATTTGGATTTTCATTTCCTCAATTCGAAAATCAAAAATCCAAACCAAAATTCTCATATCCAATTCGAACTTGTAACAATCCGACTCGTCGTCACTGGAGTTACCGCCCTATTTTCCCCATTTTATGCTTCTATAGATTTTATTATATGTGTTTGGATAATTTGAAGTAATTTGGATAGAGTTCGCGTAAAAATGAGACAATAAGTCTCTTTATTAGAATGTTAGTTTAGAAAAGTCAACCGAATGTTGACTTATGAGTTTGAAGTCTCAGAATGGATTTCCTATTATTCGACTAGTTTCGAGGGATAATTTGTGACTTAGTAGCACAATCAGACTTGAATTTGGAGGTTCGATGTAGAATTGGGCTTGAATTGGCTAATTAATGTTGGATTTTGGCGAATTTCGACTGATAGGTGAGATTTTGATCGGAGGGTCGGAATGGAATTCAGAGAGTTGTTGTAGCTTCTATATGTGATTTGCGATGTGTGTGCAAAATTTCAGGTCATTCGGACGTTGTTTGGTTGGGTTTTGATCGAATGCGGGTTTCAAAAGTTTTTGAAGAACTTAGGCTTGAATCCGATGTGAATTGATGATTTCAGTGTTGTTAGCTGTGTTTTGATGATTGGAACACATTTGGATGATATTTTGGGATATGTTGGTGCCTTTGGTTGAGGTCCCATGGGCCTCGGGTGTGTTTCGGGTTGCGATCACGCTCTTATTTGATGTTTCAACATCATATCTTTGGGCATAAAGGGGTACCATATTGAACAAATGAGCTCCGGTTAATGTTTTAATGAAGAATTAGATCTGTATCGTAATTACGGGCTCGTAGCAAAAAGAATCATAAAATTTGGACATCGTATGAGGATTTTATGGCTATTTTACTAAGGTTGCCCTAATTTGTAGGTTAATAACGAAACTGCCCCTGCTGGCGTATTAAAAACCTGCACTATTTGTAAATCTTAAAATCTACATATCTCCTTCATTATAAGGTTAAATTGAGTGATTCAAAAGCCTAAATTCATTAGAATTTCACAAGGAATCCATTGGGAGCAGTAAAATGCTTGAAAAATATACCGTACCTATAATGAGCAGCTCGAATTTTCTTCCAATTTTGGAACGGGAAAAAGCTTCTGAGGCGATTTTTATGAGAGAATTCATGGGATTTTATCAGGTAAGATTTTCTAGACTTGGATTATGTTATTATGATATAAAAACATAGATTAAACACAGAAAAACCAAGTTTAAGGGGTAAAAGTGGAGGTTAGGGTTTGAAACCTAAAAAGGTGTAAAGTTTAAATTTTAGGGGTCAAACGGACTCGTATTTTGATGAACTTTATAGGTACAGACTTGTGGAGAGACGAGGAATCCATTGGTAAGATTTTAAGAATTTTTCGAGAAGCGGGCCCGGAGCTCGGGTTTTACCAACTTCGTGAATTTTAGTACTTTTCGAGTATTTTTGATTGGGTTATGTTTCTTTGACCCATATTTATGTATTCGTTGTAGCTTTGACTAGATTTGATGCGCGAGGAAGTCGATACAAAAGGAAAAGGCATTGCGGACCAGTCTACGACCGGTTAGAGGTGAGCAGTTGGTATATATGATGGCCTGAGGGTTTGAAACCCCGGCTTATCACATTGTGATGCTATTTAGGGCGTGACTCGCACCCCATGGAATGTGCGTGATTATTTATGACTGGGGATTGTGACTTGGTCCATCACGAACAAGAATAATGCTATATTGGCGATTGATACGCAACTTGTGTTGAATATATCTAGGCTTATTGCCATGTTTCGGGCCTTGTGCCGATCTGTAGCATCCTCAGAGGATGATTATCATTGTAATAGCATGATTTGAAAAGTCATTGATTTCAGTCCTATGCTTAATCACTATTATGAAATGTTAAGTCACTTTTCTTGAAGTAAATAACTAAAGTATATTCTTTTTAATGAATTGAAAATTGGGGAAAAAAACTGAAACTGTTATGTGACTCATATGCATATTGTGGACTGAGTATGTATCGGGCTGCACGCCGTATCGAATATTATGAGTGAGTATGGATCAGGCTGCACACCACAGCGAATGTTATGATTATATTGTTCTTGGGCTGAAGGAGCCCCTCCGGAGTCTGTACACACCCCCAGTGAGCGCCGTCGACGTTAAATGGATCGGGCTATGCGCCATAGCGGTCATGTGCATTGCATTGCATTCATGCATTGTTATTTACTTGTGTTAACTGTTATTAGCTGTTGTTGCTAGTTTGTAGCAAGATATCGGACTGTTAGTTTTAGCTTTGGTTTGTGGCATTTCGTGGATTTCTTATCTTCAGACATATTATATGCTTATTACTCACTGAGTACTTAGTACTCACCCCTACTCCCTGCACCTTTGTGTGCAGATTTAGGTACACCGGAAGTTTAGCTGAGCAGTCTTGTTTCCAGAGTTATCAGAATTGTTGAGGTAGCTGCTTGAGTTCGCAGGACCTGGCTTCTCTTCTTATTCCAATTTTATTTATATATAGATTTTTCAAACTTGAGTATTTCGTTATGATATTGTTATCCGATTTTGTTTTGAGGCTCTAGACTCGTGACCCCAGATCTTTTGGGAGTGTTTTATTGGTTTTCTTACTTCACAGTATTTTCCTTCTATAAATATTGGATTATTACTCTACAACTATTATATTCTCCCTAGATTGTTGGTTTTGAGATTTATTGTTGGTTTGAGAGCGACAGTTGGTCAGGCTTACCTAGCTTTAGGGTTGGGCGCCATCATGATTGGGTTTGGGTCATGATAAGTTGGTATTAGAGCCTAGGTTACTAGGCCTCGTGAGTCATGAGCTGGTTTAGTAGGCTCTCACGGATCAGTACGTAGACATCCGTATCTATCCTCAGGAGGCTACAGAACCTTTATGAAACACTTCACTTTCTTGGAATTCTTATCATGCGTATTTGATTCATCTTGAGAAATAACTCTTGAAATTCCTTCCACACTTCTGTATGCGCACGCGAATGCTCAATAATATATTTGCCTTGATGGCTGGTGATTCTCCGATCGAGGGGCGAGATGTAATCTCCGTGAGTTCATGTTGGGCCAGTCTAGAGGACTTGAGGCCGAATCTTCGCCTATGGCTTAAGCACCGAGGTGCTGATTATGCGAGATAGTATTATGAACTTATATGTTCAGTATCGTCCCTAATTATGGGAATGTCGGCTAGATAGCTACGTGATAAGTATATTGGTGTTGTGTGGTGTGTCGATATGACTTGGAAATGTCGAAGAAGGACTGCTAGATGATAGATGTACCATTAAGTGTTTGATTTCCTTGTGATTGGATATGTTACCCCACATTGCGGGTGTGTGGTGAATCTTTTTAGTTCCCTTAGTTGGGGAGCGAAGTACATAGCATGTTGTGGGTTGACTTCAGACCCAAGAAGATTATATGATCGTGTATTGTATATGATGGTGGAAGGCATGCTGAAATATTGAATTAAGGCAAAGCAGGTGGGATATCTCCTACGGGGTGTCCTTAAGTGGTATGATCCTCTTGTGTAGTCGAAAGGTAATTTCTATGTGTCTTGGTTTGAATAGGTGCATCGCATGTCCATGTATCAATTTTGATAATATAAAATAGGTAGTATTGAGATTAATGTTGTTGATATGCATTTTGATGTTTTGTCGAGTTGTAGCTGTGTTGTTAGGATGATTTTGATGATTCTCTCGCATGTGGATAAGCCCAATTACAAAGGAAACTCTGCCGAATTTTTTGAAAAATTTGGGACTTAGTAAAAATATGGTCGCCTAGAGAGTAGGCTTAACTGTTATGTGAGTGAATGCAAGAAAATGCAGAAGAGTTAAAATTATAGATGATTTGTGTTTCTGCAAGCTTATGAAAGAGTGAGTTTAGTCTCACCATGGTATTATGACAGCAATAGAGTATATGTATTGTGCTATATATGGCATCAAGCTAAGTTGGGGAGGTTTCCGTTGATTAGCTGATTGCACGATTATGTGCTATGTTGGTTATGTCTTAAAGTATACTGGCGAACCAGTTCTGGTTGCAGAAATTGAGCTGAGAACGACACGAGTGAAGGAAATTTTTTGACAAGATGTCAAGAGATCGGATGAGCAGGAAATAAGTTTCGATGGTTAAGATAAATTAGTATTGTCTTCAGCGTTAGTGCGACTGGTGGTTCGGTGGTATGCCCCAAATATTATTGTGGTAGGTTGTGGGAGTGTGTCACTGGAAGATTATATAAGTGTGGCATGCAGTCACATGACTGATTAAAGATGTAAACCAAGTATGAAGGTTGTGATAGTGTCGTTAAATTGAGGAATTCATGCCCGGAGGGCACTTGGCCTATTGGGTTGTGAACTAGGGAGGATTACTCCGATTATGATGGTTGTTCTTGTGTGTTATGAGAAAAGGAAGTTATTATGGACCCTTGAAAGGTTGTCAAACTAGTTCATTGTGATCAGAATCAACTTGAAATCAATGGATGGACTTAATGTGAATGATGGATCTATATCCGGCCAGATGTGTGCATTTTTGTAACGCGCTCCTCATGGAGGAGTAGTTAGGATGATGCTTCATTGTTAGATATCTCGCGTAGTGATGCATTGCACCGTGTGAATTGTGAGACAACTCGAGAAATTGCTTACATGTTAAGAATCCGTGTAGGAATGATGTTATATAAGCAACTTGGATGTTGAAATTTTGATTGTATATCCCACCTCAATTGTGCTTGAGTGTTGTAGCTTATAACGCTATATGTCCCTCAGAGATATTATTATGCACTTAACATGCGTACGACCGATATTCGGTATTGTGAGCACCTGATTTTTGCACCGAGCAAATAATTCCAAAATTAAAATAAAAATGTTTTTGAGTGCAATTACTTGCTTTGTTTGAAATTAGCTATACTTTGTGTATTTGTATAAGTAGAAATTAGAAAAAATCAAAAAAATTAGGCTAGGCAATTACTTTGTTTAATTAGTTAGGTTTTAAGAAAAATTAGCAAAAATAATTCTCAATAGCGGAAATTAGAGAGAAAATAGTAGAAAAATTGCAAAAAAAAAAACATTAGATAATTAGCATAAGTAGGAAATTAGGTTTTTTAAAAGAAAAGGAAAAACAAGTATAAAAATAAAATACATAAAAATAATAAAAGCAGAAAAATACAAAAATATATAGGTATAATAAGGTTGGGCCAAATTGAATTGAAATGAACTGGCCCAGTGTATTGAGCCCAAACGATCCGGTCCGTAAGCCTCTTAATTAGCAAAAATCTCAGTCGTTCAATTGTGTTAACCAACGGTTGAGATAATAGCGAAGTTATTGGTTTAATTTTAAATTGCAAGATCGAATCTGGGCCGTCCGTTTAGATTGATCTAAGGGTCTTGGTTTTAGTCTCTAAGGCAATGAAACGGCGTCGTTTTAGTAACGCCATTGAGAGCCGTTGATCTCCATTGAATGAACGGCCTGGATTACCTCAGATGCATGGCCTATATAAGGCTTTTGTCTGAGAATTTTGGCCATTTCTTCCAAATGCCAAACCCTAGCCGCCCTGAGGTCTTCTTCTCCTTTCATCATCTCCTTCATCACCCCGTCTGCAACCATCACCGGCCATGAAGGCCACCACCTTCTATGGTGGTCTCCGGCCATTCCCCTTCATCTCCTTTCCCCTTTTCCTTCTTTTTCTTCTTTTTAACCCTGAGAAAACCCAGAAACAGACCTTTCTTTAGAACTACGGTCACCGGAACTCCGCCGGTGACCACTCAAACAACGAATCACCACTTCAAACCAATGCCATTCGAACCCTTTTCACCTGATCTATCCAACCATACTACCCACACCCTTCGAATCTTCCTGGAACGTCTCGAATATCCAAAAAGATGTCGCCGGAAACCTAACTCCGGCGACCCCCAAACTGAAACCTCTTCAAGATCCGTCCTTTACCATCCCCCAAACACCCCTTTGCAACTCAAAATTCATAAAAGCTTCATCTTCAAGCCTAAAAAGAAAACCAGAAAAGGAAAAAACGAAAAAAAAGAGGAATAAAGAAAAAGAAACAAGGAAAACGGTTTGAAGGGGGTCTGAGAGAGAATAAGAAAAGGGGAATAGGAAGCTCGGAGGACAGGCCCCGCTAAGCTAAGTACCCCTCTCCTGTTCTGTTATCTTTCTTTGTTTTTTATTGTTTGTTTGATCTATGTCTTTGCATGTTTTTATTTTGCCTTCTCTGATTTTTGTTTTCGCATGATAATTTTAGACTGTTCTTGCTCATCTTCTGTTTCTATTTGTTTATCTTCTCTTGTTTTAATATGCCATGTATATCCTTGTCTTTCAGCCTGTTCTTCTCTTACTTCTTAACCTGTTCTTCTGAGCATGTTAGTACTAGTTTTTCATCTTGTTCATTCTCATTGTTTTCTTTCGTTGTTTTGATCATGTTCTGTTTCCTTGGGTTTAAAAATCCATCTGCTGTGGTTCTTGACTAATTTACCCTCTATTGTTCTACATGTATAAATTCTAAGTTGTTTTAGTTGAGTTTTGTAATCTCTGGACTGCCCTTTTCTGTCCCTGAGCATGTTTAATCCTAGTACCAGGTTTAATTGTTTGATTCACCTCCTCTGTTAAGATTTCTTGTGTTAGTTCATGGTATCTCTTATGTTATCTTCCCCAGTTAGATAGTATGTTTAAAATTGGACCCCTGAAATCTGAGTTAATTGATTATGCTTCTTTATGCCACTTCCACATGATAGTTTTAGGTTTCTTCTTCACTGTTTATCCATGTTCTCCTGTTCTTCATCCTCATCATTGTTGGCATTTAGGGGGATCTAGTTGATATCATTCTCCTGTTATTCTGTTAAGTCCATTGTCTTTATGTCCAAAATGAATCATGTTTTAGCTCTTGTTTTGTGGGATTTAGTATCTATGTGTCTATGCCCATGAACCCTACGTGTTTTGAATGCCTCAGTGTCTCATTTGACATGAAATGATTGTGACTAAGCCTGTTTGATGTTAATTGACATGTTGCTACATGAATTTAAGTTATGTGAATTGATTAGTTGAGATTCAACATTATCAAACCCCTCTCCTGAGTTTTAATTAATCAATGAACAATATTTGGCTTCATGTGATTATGTGTGCAATTGTATATTGAAATGGCTAAGCGTGCAATAGTTCTATGTTAATGTGAACACTGTGAAATACTTATAATGCTTAGGTGAATTGGTTATAGCTGTTAGTATTAGGTTCTATGAAAATGGTTAGTTTTTAAGTAGGTTAAAACTGAAAATCACAAAGAATAGGCTATAAGTTTAATAATTGACCTAAAGAGTGGTCAACTTTGCAAAAGGTTGACCAACTCTATTAGGTCCTAACACATTGACCCACCTCAAAAGGGGTCAGTTGTGCAAAATTGGTTAAGTCTGCAAATGCAGACTCACCAAGGCTCATTTGAGCCCTGAAACACAGATGGCTAAACCTGCAAAGGTTTTGACCAGGTCTGTGATCAGTTCTAATTGCTTTAATTGAGCACGCTAGTCCTGCAAATTAGTTTAATTAACCTAAAAATCATAAAAATAGGTTATTAAGAAATAATTGGCCTAATAATGGTTAACTTTGCAAAAGGTTGACCAATTCTATAAGGCCCTAACACACAACCCACCTTTAAAAGAGGGTGGTTGTGTTAAATGGCTAAGTCTGCAAATGCAGACTGGCCCAGGCTCTCTTTAGAGCCCTGAACATCAAAGTGGCCAAACCTGTAAAGGTTTTGGAGCCCAGCTGTTCAGTAATTGGGTTTAATACCCAAGCCTAAGTCTCAACTTGAGACTGGCTAACTTTTAAATAGTTTATTTTCATTAATAAAGCAGGCTAGTCCTGCAATTAGCTTTAAATTGAAATAATCAGGTCTTAATTAACTGAAATAGATCCAGAAGTGGTTAAAATTGAAATAGTTTCCTAAAGTAGACCTGGCCAGCCCTTAAATACCAATGCAAAGGCTGGCTATTAGTTAAATAAGTCCCAAAGAAGTTGAAAATTAACCTAGGCAGTCAAGTAAATCAGCAGTGCCCTTAGGGGCACAATTGGGAATTAATTTGGTAAAATAGTGAATAGTTTGGAACATAAGAGGGTAAGGGATTCATTTGTACCCCTGATTTCTGCAATTTTGCAGAGATCTAAGGGTATAATGGTCTCCCTAAAATGGGAAATCTGTAAAAATCTATAACCCTTAGGGCTACATTAGTAAAAAACCCATTAAAAGGAATCTTTGGAACCTTCCAGCACATGCTGGAAGGGTTTCTGGTAACAGAATTGGGGGCTGAAGTGAACATTTAATAATTTTAGGAGGGGGAGAAGTGGGATTTAATCCCATACTTTCTCCCCAAGTTTCAGCCCTTGGCTTTAACTATAAATACACCCCAAAAAGGGCTGAAGAGGGGTTTTAAAATTTTGATCTGAAATTCATTTTAGGATATCTGGCTTTTTGAGAAGAAAAGTCGAGAGAAAATACAGTAAGATAGTGATAGTTCTACTGCATTCTTCAAGTGAGAGTATCTGATTTAGTCGCCTGGGTCTTTGGTTTTCTGCTCAATTGTGTGCCTGGGTTTTCTGCTTGCTCTTGCTGTGGTGTTCTGTTTCATGGATAATCAATCTCACTGTTGCATTGCTGTTCGAAATCTTGCTGTGCTTATCTGCTTGATCCCCTTAGACTCATTGGGTTTTCTTTGTGATCCAGGTACATCACTCTTTCGTTTGAAGTTGTAGTGGCGAGTTGATTGAATAAAAATGAAGATTCAGTTCTTTATATGATGCTGTTATGTAGTTTTTGTAGTTTAATGTTGTTAGTTTAAGATTTATAGCTCATTTATTGTAGTATATAGTAGCTGAAAAACAAAAATACAAAAAACATTGTAATAGCTAGTATAATAGTAGTAGTATAGTATAGTCACGGTCATAAATCACTTAGCTAAATAGGTAAGAATCATAAAATGACATGAATCGATAGCAGTAAATCCAACTAACTCACGTATGTAATAGGATTTGGAACTGGAAATATGGATTCGAGTAATTTTAAAGAGGAAATGACTTGTTTGAAGTAATAACTAAGTTGAAGACTGGCTTTGATAGTATTAATTTAGTGTGGCATGCATTAACATCAATAGCTAATTTTATCTGGGAGTTAGTAAGTAGGTACAAACAAGTCCAAAGGGAGAAGAATAGTTAGAAGAATTGGTAAAAATCATTTGCAACTGGGTCTGTAACATCGCTTAAGCTGAGTTGTATTAAAACCAGTGATATAATCACGTATAAGTCATTGAGTCAATCTTAGATAATCTGTAGTTAAATAGTTTAATTGTTATTCAAGCTTCATACGTAATTGAATTATCTTTCCTCATGATTAATTTGAATCTTAAAAGTTAGTCTGTTAGTTCTAGTTTATGGTGATAGATTGATGTATTGATTCCTCTTTACTAAATAAATAAAGTGCATTTTGGTCCAGATGTGTATCTTTACCTTTTTTACTGCAATCGTTATTATTGTTATGTAGTTTGGGCCCAATGTGTGTTAAGGGCCTGAACTATAGTGGGAAGCTGACTGGGCTATCGAGCAAAAATCTGAAGACTGTCTGGGCTTTAAGGCCTGGACCGGCCCTTTACGGGTCTATTTAGACGATTGAAGAATCCAGGCCCAACAAACAATAGAAATAACGGGCCTGGAATGTTTAATACTAGAAATCGATTAAGGAAAAAACATTCATAGAAAATATAGCAAAAACATTAGGATTAAACCTTAATAATGCTTGGGACGAGCCTCACCCGAATAACAAACACCGGGGCCCCCGTTTTAGTAATAAGATAACATAATAGATTCGGGAAGGCTAATAGTGAATTCCATAGCCTCTCCCAAAAGATTTTAAAAGCCGATAGACGTTATTTAGGGCACGATTTAACGTACTTTCCTATGAACGAGTGTGCACTTGGTGCGACTCAAATCCAAATCTCGGCAAAGCTGAAATACACCGAAAGTCATAGGCGCACTGGTTGCGGTATGACTCGAGGCGTGTTTTCGCGATGCCGCAAATTCCTTAAAATAATATTTATGTAAAAAGCATTATATGTTGTTAAAATCTGTAAGTGAGTCAAACAAGAGTCGAGAACGACAATTGAGCGACCGTGCTAAAACCACGGAACCGGGGAATGCCTAACACCTTCTCCCGGGTTAACAGAGTTCCTTATCCGGATCTTTGCTTTGTAGACATTTTTTAAGAGTCAAAATTCCTCGGATTCGGGATTAACCGGTGACTTGGGACACCATTATCATTCCCAAGTGGCGACTCTGATTAATCTCAATAAAATCCCGAACCGATTGTCCTTTAATTGGAAAAACTCCTTCCTTTACGTTATTTTATCCGTTTCGGATATTTGAGCGTCGGGGTATACCTTACGAGTGTATTTATATGCTTTAAAGTGGGGTAGTAAAAAGGGAGGTGTGACAGCTCTGGCGACTCTGCTGGGGAGCCCAACCCCGAACTTCGGTTTCAGGGTTTAAGAACTCGAGCTCTTTAGAACTGCCATTCGCATTATTGTTTGACTTCATTATATGATTTGAACAACATGCTATGTGCTTTATCGCTTTGATATTATGTGGATTGTATATAAAATTATGCCGAAAACCTTTCTCTCTTCACCCCCGGGGATGTGCTTACTGGTTGAGACTCCCCTTTCTGTTAAAGTCACCCTAAATTAAGAAAATAGAGGCCGGATAAGTTACAAAGCCGATTGACTCCGCGGGTCACCGGTACGTAGCCCCCTCCTCGATTCGAGTTGTCCGCTCGAGTACACGGTCTAGCACTCTATGAAACCGTAAGATTTTGAACATAGGTCTAGGACGATTATTTGCATCATATTTGACTTAGGGGACTCAACACAGGGGTTGGGTCCATCTAGGACAGGTGACCCGGTATTGAATAAAAAAGACCGAGCATGTTATGTGTTGCATTTTTATTGTCCTTGATCGTTATGCGGACCGGCGAAAATCCCGAGGATAGAAAATTGTTGAAAAGGAAAAGAAAAAAAGAGAGAGAGAGGAAAATAAGATTTATAGGAAATAGGTATCCGAAAATTTGAAAATTTGAAAAAAAAAGAGATGGAACAGTTTTGTTGAAATAAATGGTCAAATAATCTGACCGAACTACGCAGGTTTGATTCTCGCCATTAGTTGGGATACGTAGGCAACCCTTAAACGGGTCCAACCACACTTTTAGAAAAGACCAAAAAGATTTTCTCTTTCAAATAATCGAGGTGATTGCTATTTTTGGAAATGGCCGAATGTTCCGAAAGGACGCCGGAAGGCTGTTTTGGCAAAAATGGCCACTTCGAAAATTATTTCTCTTTTCTTTCCTTCAAAAATGAAAACTTGCATTGAAAAAGATTTTCCTTTTTTTCTAAATAAAATCGCCTTAATAAATGTGCAGGACGAGCACAATGATGAATGAGCATTTCTCCCTAAATAAAATCCCCTTGGAGCTGAAATTATGGTGGCAAGACATGGGATCCGATGGTCAAGACTAGGTCAAATGGTACTTAAAAGGCCTTACGGGGTTATTAGACATGGTTCCCCGAGGTGATGTGGTTAGAGCGTTGGTCACGTTTTGGGATCCGGCACACAACGTATTGCATTTCCCAGATTTTGAACTCACCCCTACTTTAGAAGAGATTGCCTTCTATATCGGGAAGACTGAGGTCCCGCTAAAAGGAAAATACCCGGTATCTCCGAGGACGGTAACAGTGTATCGCTTCCTCGACTCCTTGAAAATTGCCCGGAATGTTCACAACGAAGATCTGGCCAACGGGTTTTGTTCTTTAAGCTTCATCTACAGTATGTTTGGACACGTTGGGGGTTTCAACGACCTCACCAACAAGTTATGTTGCAAGTCCAACCGAGCAAAATGGGAGGAATACCAGAGGTTTGCATTTTTGGTGGCATTTCTCGGAGTTGTCGTATTCCTGAGGAAGGATGGACATATCAATATAAAAGTTGCTGGAGTAGCTACCACACTGATAGTATAAGATAATTGTACTCTGGCCCCAATGATCGTCACGGACATCTACCGTGCTCTGACTGCGTGCAAAGCGGGAGCCGGCTTCTTTGAAGGATGTAACCTGATCTTGCAAATCTGGCTAATTGAACATCTATGCCACCATCCTTCATTCTCGAGCTATGGTTCGGCTGAGCAGACATGTTTGGAAGAGTTCAGTATGAGGACAAAAGAAGTAAAATTGCCAGAGGGAGTCCAAGGTTGGATTGTGTATCTTCGATCACTAACCGACGGTCAAATCGATTGGACGTATGACTGGTTACCTCTTGACGAGGTGATATACATGCCAACGGAGGGATCGCCATTTTTTATCATGGGTTTGAAGAGTATACAACCTTATGCCCCATACAGGGCCCTGCGACAGTTGGGTCGGTGTCAAATTATTCCGAGAGATGGGGACCTCAGTGTGCAAGCTGTGGAGATTGGTCCGGACGGGCAATTCCCGGATGCAAAGATCCGGCAAATCTGGAATGAGTGCCAAAATTTGAAAATTGATACTTGTGTGCCGAATAGAGCAAAGGGGGAGGTGTCGCCTGGATACTCCACATGGTACCGACGAGGGGTTGAACACGAACGTCTTTCGAAGAGACCTCACTTGCAAGATCTGATAGAGCAATCCAAGGAGAATAAAAAGTGGGTGGCCAAGGAAAAAGAATACAAGGCCAAAATCAGCTTGTTGGAGGATAAATTGAGAAATCTTCATTTCGAAAGTGGCTTACAGGCAGCATCCGATGAAGTGGAGAAGAAACAGCTGAAAAAAGAAAATGAGAAGTTGAAGGCTCAAATGGCTCAAATGAAAATTGGATCCGAGACCCCAGTTCGCTCAGCCCGGGATGAAAAGTTAATTGAGATTCTCCGGCGCAAAGTAAATGACTACAGCTTCGATTTGGACAAAGCTGAAAAAGAGTTAGTCAGGGCTCGGAAGCAAATCGACAGAGACGTTGAGGAAAGAGCCAAGTTGGTTCGGCAATTACAAGACAAGCACGATTTTGAGGTAGCTCGGCTTAGAAAGAAAATAATTTCAGCCACGGTCAAAAGTAACAAGATTATCAAGAATCTTGAAGAAGAGAGAGAGCATTGTTACACAACTATGGCTAGATTAGAATTGGAGCTGCAGCAAGTGCAAAAAGATAACCAACACACCTTGGATGCTCGTACTGAACAAATAAGCCGGTTATTGCAAGAAAATGGGGTCATTAGAGAAAAGATTGTTCGCATTGCCCAATACATCACCCGGAAGTGTCAACTGTGTGAAGATATGTCTCGAGGAACCTTTGTATCAGCAGTGAAGTTCTTCGTGCAACAAGTCATGTCTGACCTAGATAGGCTCCAAAGGGGATTAGCATATAGGCCCGCGGCAAGGCCGAACGATGCCTCGCGGGCACTAGGAGCATTAATGTACTCATAGGGCATGCATCATCTTTTATATTTTTCTTTTATAACATCACCTTGTAATCAATGTTTTGAATTATCAATGGAAAGTCAAGTGTTGTTATCAATTCTTTTGTTTTATGTCATTTATTTTAAATTCGCTAGGCAAATAAATAGGAACGTAATTATGAAAAAGAGAGAGAAAGAAAAAGCAAGAAGAAAAAAGAAAAGAAAAAGAAGAAAAAAGAAAAAAAAGAAAAAAAAAAGAAAAAAAAGAGAAAAAAAAAAGAAAAAGAAAGAAAAGGAAAGAAAAGAAAAAGAGCGGGAAAAGAGAAAAGTGATGGGTCCAAATGAGCAGCGGCCGAGATGATGCATGACGACTCGAGGAAATGTGTTTGTTTTTAAAGTCGTTGCATTTTATTCATGCGCTAACAACTAACAGAGGTGTTGATGCTTGTGAGTCCAGATTCTCTAGGCAACTGGCATTCTGGATACCCACCCATACAACACAAGATACAAAAAGATGACTAAAGCTGTGTCCCAGAAAATTGAGGCAACTATCGTGGATCCTGCTCACGAAGAGGAGATTGTGGATGTGGCAGGAATGAAGGAGGAAATGTACAAACTGAGGCAGCAGATGGCCGAGATGTACCAGGCCTGGTCTAGAGGTCAACCCCTGCCAGCTTACCCTACCAACCCCGCATATATCCCTCCAGCCAATCCCAATCCTGAACCACCGACAATGAATTCATCCTCCACATATCCCGATTACCCTCACTATTATGCCTCTACCTCCCAGGTACCACCACCTCCAGTCAAACAAGCACCACCTCACATACCCCAAGTTGCTCCAGTGTATGTGGCACCTCCGCCCGCTGCCATACACAAATCCTCCAGTGAACCGATGTTTCATATACATGATCCTCACTACTACCCTCCAGAGCCAACTTTCCAACAACATGAATCTCATGATCCGTTGATAGAAACAAGTGAAGAAAGAATTGCCAAGAGTGCCGGGCAAAAAGAGATGGCCAGAAAAGTGAAAAGTCTGGAGAATGCTTTCCGCACTATGCAAGGACTAGGAGGGCAGGTGAGTGTTGCCTACAAGGACCTGTGTCTATTCCCTGAGGTGCAACTTCCCGTGGGATTCAAGTTGCCAAAATTCGACATGTATAGCGGACACGGAGATCCGGTGGCCCATCTCAGAGGATACTGTAGCAAGATGAGAGGTGCAAGAGGTAAAGATGAGTTATTGATGGCGTACTTCAGCCAGAGTCTGAGTGGTTCAGCTTTAGAGTGGTATACCCGACAAGATCATACAAGGTGGTTCGTCTGGGATGACCTTGCACAAGCCTTTGCAAATCACTTTCAGTACAACTTAGAGATCATACCTGACAGACTATCCCTTACAAAAATGGAGAAGAAGCCAGGGGAAAGCTTTAGGGAATTCGGTTTCAGATGGAGGGAGCAGGCCGCAAGAGTAGATCCACCCATGAAGGAAGGGGAGATGGTGGATTGTTTCCTACAGGCTTTGGAGCCTACATACTACGGTCATTTAGTGTCGGCGATTGGGAAGAGTTTCAATGAAGTCGTGAAGATGGGAAGCTTTGTGGAGGAAGGTTTGAAAACAAATAAAATCATGAGTTTTTCGGCCATCAAGGCCACCAATCAAGCAATACAAACTGGAAACGGGGGAGCAATGGGAAAGAAGAAGAAGGAAGAGGTAGCAACTATAGAGAGCAGGCCATGGAGCCGTAACCCGCATCATCGCCCACCAAGACCCTACCACCAACACCCACCAAACCCATCAACCCCATATAATCCACCACCATCATCTTACCCGCCTAACCCATACAACACATCAACTCCATATAACCCATCACCACCACCATACCCACCAACAGTCCCACATTACCACCACCCGCAAGCCCAAGCCTACCCACCTCCACCACCCCATGTGTGGAGAGCCCAAGCTCCACACAATGTTTACCACACCCAGAACACATACCCAACCTCTAAACCCTACAGAAACCAAAACAGGCCCAGGCCTGACTTAGAGTGGAGAAACAAGGCAAGGAAAACATTCACCCCACTGGGGGAATCATATACGAGCCTTTATCATAGATTGAAAGAGTTGGGGATGCTAAGTCCGGTTGCACCTAAAGTTCCAAACCCACCCCCGAAAAACCTTGATCCTTCTGTTAGGTGTGAATATTACTCGGGGACATTGGGCCATGATACCGAAAAATGTTAGCAGTTGAAGAATGCCATTCAGGATCTCATTGACGATAGGAGAATTGAAGTTCAGGCCCCAGAAGCCCCGAACATTACCCAAAATCCATTGCCAAATCACCACGAGACACACATGATAGAATTGGTGCAAGGTGATAGCAGTCAGAAACCATCTCAGTCTGTGATGATGATAAAGTCAAGTGGCAAAGTAGAAAAGAAGCCGTGAAAGAAAAAGGGATTGCTGAAGAACTAACAGGAAAGCCAATAGTGGTGGAAGGTTTGAAAGTGGTAGTGCCAGGCGTAAAGCCAATTGTGACTGTGAAAGGCGTGAGTACGGAGCCAGTAATTATAAAGCCGGTGGTGCAGATGCCGGTGGTGAGCACAAAGACTGTACCTTGGAACTACAACAAGGTAGCAGTGGTTTATAAAGGAAAGGAGGTGTCTGGGGAAATTAATGAAACCCATGGTCTCACCCGGTGTGGAAGATGCTTTGCTCCAGAAGAATTGAGAAAGATGAAAGCAGTAAAAGAGAGCTAATTGAAGAAACCAGTGTCAGAAGAGGAAGCGGAAGAATTCCTCAAGAAGATGAAGTCACAAGATTATTCTGTAGTTGAACGGTTGAGAAAGACCCCTGCATAGATCTCCTTGCTATCTTTGCTGATACACTCAGAAGAACATAGGAAGGCTCTGATGAAGATACTGAATGAGGCTCATGTTCCAGAAAAGATCTCAGTTTGTCACTTGGAAAAGATTACCAACAAGATTTTCGAGTCTAATAGGATCACATTCTCGGATAAGGAATTGCCTGTTGAGGGAACCGAGCACAATAAGGCGCTGTACCTTATGGTGAAGAGTGAAGAGTCGGTAGTGACCAGAGTGTTGATAGACAACGGATCAAGCGCTAATATTTGCCCGCTGTCAACTTTGGGAAAGCTGAACATCAGTCCGGATAGAATCCGGAAGAACAAGTATAAACGTGAGAGGATTTGATGGTGGGGGTAAAAACACATTGGGAGACATTATTCTGGAGGTGACCATCGGTCCTGTTGATTTTACTATGGAATTCCAGGTGCTCGACATTGCTGTGTCATATAATTTATTGTTAGGCCGACCCTGGATCCACGCGGCCAAGGCAGTACCATCATCTTTACATCAGATGGTCAAATTTGAGTGGGAGCAACAGGAGGTTGTGGTACATGGGGAAGAAAATGCTTGCAATATGGTGACTCCATTTGATGATACTGACGGAGATAGGGGTCCCTGGGTCTACCAAGTGACAGATGCTATCGTGGTAAACAGAATTGCTGAAGGGGAGAAGTTGCCAATCTCTATGGTGGCACCAACTGCTGTGATGGTGGCCAAAGAGATGCTTAGAAATGGATTTGCACCAGGGAAGGGATTGGGCAAAGCATTGCAGGGGGTTATTCAGCCGGTTCAGCTTCCAGAAAACAAAGGAACTTTCGGCTTAGGGTTCAAACCCACCTTTGCCGACATCCAGAGAGCCTCAAAAGCTAAAAAGAACTGGACCTTGCCTAAGCCTATACCCAAACTATCCGACACCTTCGTCAAGCCTGGTACAAAATATCGGACATCTACTGCGACAAAGTGCATTGAGACCCGACCTGATAAAGAGGTGCTGAGTTTTGAGAAGATGTTTTGGGAGGTAAATATGGTTGAAGTGGGAGAAGGCACAAGCAAAATGGATGTGCAGTTTGTGGGACCTGGAATCATGTTGAATAATTGGGAAGCTACTCCTTTCCCTATCAGGAAGGAGTCTTGGTAGTTAGCTCCAAATTTTCATCGTTGCTTTCCCAAAATTGTTATTTTTAGAGTTCTCCCATCCCCCTCATGAAAAGAAAATCAAAATGTATCCCGAACTTTGTTCGTTCTTTTTATCAATGAAATGCAGTTTTCCGTTTCTTCACTTTTGCCTTATTTTTCTTTATTTTTTTCCTTTTGTACAGTTCTTCATGTGTTGATTCTGATGCCATGTCATGCGTGAAGGATTCTAGACCCAATTCTGACAATCACGTTACCATACAAGAAATTGAGGAAGATAGTGAAATAGAATGTGAGGATGAGGAAGCCCTGGAGGAAATAAGCAAGGACATGAAACAATATGAGGAAAAGCCCAAACCGAATCTGAGTGATACAGAATCTGTAAATTTGGGAAGCGAAGACGATGTCCGGGAAACAAAGATTAGTGTACATTTGGAGGCACCCCTCGGGGATGAATTGATAAGGTTGTTACATGAGTTTAAGGACATTTTTGCCTGGTCCTATGATGACATGCCTCGACTTAGCACTGATTTGGTGGTACACAAGTTGCCTATCTATTCTGAATGCCGGCCGGTAAAACAAAAATTGAGGAAATTCAAAACGGACATTAGTGTGAAGATAAAAGAAGAGGTGAATAAGCAGTTTGAGGCAAAGGTCATAAGAGTTACCAAGTACCCCACCTGGTTGGCAAATGTTGTGCCGGTCCCGAAGAAAAATGGAAAAACCAGAGTGTGTGTGGACTACAGAGACCTCAACAAAGCCAGTCCGAAGGATGACTTCCCATTGCCAAACATCCACATATTGATCGACAATTGCGCCAAGCATGAAATCGGTTCGTTTGTGGATTGTTATGCCGGTTATCACCAGATCCTGATGGACGAAGAAGACGCTGAGAAAACTGCCTTCATTACACCTTGGGGAACGTATTGTTACAGAGTAATGCCGTTTGGATTGAAGAACGCCGGGGCAACTTACATGAGGGCGATGACCACAATGTTTCACGATATGATGCATCGAGAAATTGAGGTGTATGTTGACGATGTCATTATAAAGTCCAAAAAGCAACCTGATCATGTGAGAGATTTGAGAAAGTTTTTTCAAAGACTCCGGAGGTACAATTTAAAGCTCAATCTGGCGAAGTGTGCCTTTGGAGTACCTTCAGGGAAATTTGTTGGGGTTTATAGTGAGTCGGCGAGGTATTGAACTGGATCCATCAAAGATCAAGGCTATTCAAAGTCTACCTCCGCCAAAGAACAAGAAGGAGGTCATGAGTTTGCTAGGAAGGTTGAATTACATTAGTCGATTCATTGCTCAGTTGACATCAACGTGTGAGCCGATCTTCAAGTTGTTGGAAAAAGATGCCGCAGTGAAATGGACCGACGAGTGTCAGGAAGCCTTTGACAAGATCAAAGAATATTTGGCCAATCCTCCAGTGTTAGTTCCTCCAGAACCAGGGCGACCTCTGATTTTGTATCTGACGGTGCTTGATAACTCCTTTGGTTGTGTACTGGGTCAGCATGACGAGACATGCAAGAAAGAACAAGCCATATATTACCTCAGCAAGAAGTTTACATCCTACGAGGTAAAATACACTCAACTTGAAAGAACTTGTTGTGCGCTGATTTAGGTAGCTCAAAAATTGAAGCACTATTTGTCGGCATATACCACATACTTGATATCACGACTGGATCCTCTGAAGTACATATTTCAGAAGCCTATGCCTACGGGAAGACTGGCCAAATGGCAGATTCTGCTCACAGAATTTGACATTATCTATGTGACTCGTACGGCAATGAAGGCACAAGCTATTGCAGACCACTTAGCTGAGAATCCGGTGGATGATGAGTATGAACCATTGAAGACGTACTTTCCGGATGAGGAAGCAATGATTGTTGAGGAGATGGAGAAAGATGAGAGACCAGGATGGAAAATGTACTTCGACGGGGCCGTCAACAGCAAAGGCGTTGGTATCGGGGCGGTACTCATTTCAAGTACGGGTCAACACTATCCCGTCACAGCTCAGCTCCGATTTTTCTGTACCAATAACATGGCCGAATATGAGGCGTGCATCTTGGGATTAAGGATGGTAATTGACATGGGTATTCAAGAGATTTTGGTCATGGACGACTCGGATCTCTTGGTACATCAAATACAAGGGGAATGGGAGACACGAGATTTGAAATTGATACCATATCGGTATTGTTTGCACGAGTTGTCTCAAAGATTCCAGTCTATAGAGTTCAAGCACATCCCAAGAATGCACAATGAGATCGCGGATGCTTTGGCCACACTGTCCTCTATGTTGCATCATCCTGACAAGACATATATAGATCCACTCCAGATCCAAGTCCGTGATCAAAATGCTTATTGCTTTGCGGTGGAAGAAGAATCGGATGGAGAACCGTGGTATCATGATATCAGGGAATACCTGAAAGCTGGCAAATATCCGGAGAAGGCCACTGGAGACCAGAAGAGAGCCATCAGGCGTTTAGCTAATGGATTTTTCCTCAGTGGAGGAGTGGTATACAAAACAACACCAGATCTGGGTTTATTGCGATGTGTGGATGCACAACAAGCAGATGAAATCATGATTGAAGTACATGCCGGAGTATGTGGACCCCATATGAGAGGATATGTTTTAGCAAAGAAGATTTTGAGAGCTGGGTATTACTGGCTCACCATGGAGCGTGATTGTATCAGGTATGTAAAGAAATGTCACCAATGCCAGGTACATGGGGATTTGATCCACTCCCCGCCTTATGAGTTGCATACAATGTCAGCACCTTGGCCCTTTGTTGCTTGAGGCATGGATGTTATCGGCCTTATAGATCCAGCCGCTTCTAATGGGCATAGGTTCATTCTGGTTGCAATTGATTATTTCACTAAGTGGGTTGAAGCGAAAACGTTCAAGGCAGTAACAAAGAAAGCGGTGGTGGATTTTGTGCATGAGAATATTATATGCCGATTTGGAATTCCCAAGGTGATTATCACGGACAATGGAGCCAATCTAAACAGTCATCTTATGGTGGAAGTTTGTGAAAGATTTAAGATCACACACCACAATTCCATGCCTTACAGGCCAAAGGCGAATGGCGCTGTAGAGGCGGCGAATAAGAATATCAAGAAGATTCTCCGAAAAATGGTGGAGGGATCCAGGCAATGGCATGAAAAGCTACCCTTTGCTCTCATGGGTTACCGCACGACGGTGCGTACTTCTATCGGAACCACACCTTATACACTGGTGTATGGAACGGAGGCTGTTATACCCGCAGAAGTAGAAATACCGTCATTACGAATCATAGCCGAAGCTGAGATAAATGACGATGAATGGGCAAAAGCCCGGTTGGAACAATTGAGTTTGATCGATGAGAAGAGATTGGCCGCAGTTTGCCATGGGCAATTATATCAACGAAGAATAGCCAGAGCATACAATAAGAAGGTACGGCCTCGAAAGTTTGAAGTCGGACAGCTTGTGTTGAGGCGTATCTTACTGCATTGGGCCGAGGCGAAGGGCAAGTTTGCGCCAAATTGGCAGGGACCGTTTGTGGTATCACGGGTGTTGTCCAATGGAGCATTATATTTAACAGATGTTGAAGGAAAGTGCGTAGAGACTGCTATCAATTCGGATGCGGTCAAAAGATACTATGTATGATTCCTTTTCAATTATGTGTTTTGTATTTTGTTGTGATTTTGGAATTGAAATGACGAAGGCGTTTTATTCTCTATCCAAAAACTTTATCCATTGATAACCCCTTTGAGCCTTAATGAATATATTCTTTCATATCCCTCTCTCGGAATCGCTTTAGCGCAATAAGATCGAAATTGCCAAAATGAAAAAATGAAAAATTAAAATGAAAAAAAAAATGAAAAAAAAAATGATGAAAAAAAAGAGAAAAAAAAAGACAAAGAAATTGGGAAAAAGTCGAAAGAAATCCATCTAACTTATGAAGTTGGATGAACTACGCCTGACTTGATCCCGAAAGAGTACGTAGGCAGCCTCTTTGAGGTTCAGTCATAATAAAGAAAAATCCAAAAATTCCCCACATATTGAAACTGGGGCAGAAGTTACGTTTAATAATTCCGAGAGTTTTAAATATCTTTGAACCCTCGTGAGATTTTGAGCCTTTATACCTTTCTTTCTCAACCCATCCAAAAGCCACGTTAACGTCCAAAGAAAGACCTTCTGATCAATTCCGAAATGATAACGAATGCAATGAAGAAGGAGCGAAACATCGGATAATACCCGTGGTACAGAAAACAAAATACAAAAAGGAAAAATGAAAAATGAAAAAATGAGAGAGTCTCATCGGTGAAAACCTTAACCGGCACTGTGAGGCGATTGTGAGTTTGAGAGAAATAAAATGAGAGAGTCTCGTCAGTGAAAACCTTAACCAGCACTGTGAGACGACTGTGAGGTTGAGAGAATAAATGAGAGAGTTTTATTGGTGAAAACCTTTCGAGGCACCGTAGGGCGATCGTGAGTACTACCAGAAAAGAGAAAAGCAACAAAAATAGTATCGGTTTGGGTGAGAAACAATTCAGAGACAGAATAATGATTGGAACGAACTGGGTCAGAGTTTAAATACATGGCATGGTCAGCAGAATCAGCCGGCAAATACCCGGATAAGTTCTATCATCTCTCCAAAACGCCCTTACCTTTTTTTATTTTTCTGCATTTCATTGTTTACCTTTTGAGAGCTAACTACCAGCTCCTGATAACGAAAGCTGAAACAACACTGGGTCGGAAAAAGGAAGAGTTGGCAAGGAAATAAAGAAGCTTGGCAGATATGGCCAAAAGAAAAGAAAACAAAACAAAAATGGAAAAATGAGAAAATACAAAAAGAGTTTGCAAGGGACAAGCAGTTGAAAGTTATGCAGCATGAGAAAAGCAAAAGAAGGAAGCAATAAGAAGCGGGGACGGCAGATGCCAGTTGCCAGCGGTTTATATCTAATAAAATTTGTTTCATGCAGGAACAAATTGTCACTAATCACTTTAAAGTGAATGTGACCAATGTGGAAAATAGAAAACACCAAAAGAGAAGTTCGCCAATAAGTGAAGAAATTCACGGGCAAGAGATAATTGGTAAAAGAAAATACCAAAAGAGGAAGGTAACATCTTTTAAAATCCACTCCCCAGTCCTCAGGCTGCGGGAATACTTTTCTGCATCGCATTGCACGTTTAAATTCTGTTAAGTGCTTACCTTCGAATACGGGAATACTTTTCTGCATCGCATTGCACGTTTAAATTCTGTTAGGTGCCCACCTTCAAATACGAGAATATTTTCCGCATCGCATTGCACGTTTAATTTCTGTTAGGTGCCCACCTTCGAATACGGGAATATTTTCTGCATCGCATTGCACGTTTAATTTCTGTTAGGTGCCCACCTTCGAATACGGGAATACTTTTTTGCATCGCATTGCACGTTTAAATTCTGTTAGGTGCCCACCTTCAAATACGGGAATACTTTTCTGCATCGCCTTGCACGTTTAATTTCTGTTAGGTGCCCACCTTCGAATACGGGAATATTTTTCTGCATCGCATTGCACGTTTAATTTCTGTTAGGTGCCCACCTTCGAATACGGGAATACTTTTTTGCATCGCATTGCACGTTTAAATTCTGTTAGGTGCCCACCTTCGAATACGGGAATACTTTTCTGTATCGCATTGCACGTTTAAATTCTGTTAGGTGCCCACCTTCGAATACGGGAATATTTTCTGCATCGCATTGCATGTTTAATTTCTGTTAGGTGCCCACCTTCAAATACGGGAATACATTTCTGCATGTTATGATTTATATAGCTAAAAGCCCACACTGGGGCAGAAAAAGAAAAAAAGTAGTTTGTTGTTTTGTTTTGAGCAGGTTTCAGCTCGAGGACAAGAAGTACCATTGAAAATCAAAAAAAAAAAAGAGAAAACAAGAAAAGAAAATCAACAAAAAGAGAGTCAGCATCAAAGAAAATCAACAAAAAGAAAGAGAGTCTGCATCACCGGAAAGGGAAGAAGAGCAAAAGCTAGATTAGGAATAATTGTAATTGTAGGATCATAGCTTAGAATAGCTTCTTCAATTTGCATTTCTCCCCCCCGGTGTAATAAGGAGTAAGTCAGCAGGTCTCAACAGTGTCAATGCAACAGTGAGTCTGGTAGTTTTAAACTGCCAGACCTTCCCGAACTACACTGACCTGATTCCTGTTTAGCCCAGGATATGTAGGCAACCTCTAAAGCAGGGTGTGGTCAAAAAGGTTTTTAAAAATGCTTTTATGGAATGTGCCGATGTGCAAAAATCTCTCATTACTGCTCACTTGTCTTTGCACTGAAACTCTTCGTGTTCCCGAGCAAAGAGGGGCAGCTGTGAGCACGTGATTTTTGCACCGAGCAAATAATTCCAAAATTAAAATAAAAATATTTTTGAGTGCAATTACTTGCTTTGTTTGAAATTAGCTATACTTTGTGTATTTGCATAAGTAGAAATTAGAAAAAATCAAAAAAATTAGGCTAGGCAAATACTTTGTTTAATTAGTTAGGTTTTAAGAAAAATTAGCAAAAATAATTCTCAATAGCGGAAATTAGAGACAAAATAGTAGAAAAATTGCAAAAAAAAAAACATTAGATAATTAGCATAAGTAGGAAATTAGGTTTTTTAAAAGAAAAGGAAAAAAAAGTATAAAAAGAAAATACATAAAAATAATAAAAGCAGAAAAATACAAAAATATATAGGTATAATAAGGTTGGGCCAAATTGAATTGAAATGAACTGGCCCAGTGTATTGAGCCCAAATGATCCGGTCCATAAGCCTCTTAATTAGCAAAAATCTCGGCCGTTCAATTGTGTTAACCAACGGTTGATATAATAGCGAAGTTATTGGTTTAATTTTAAATTGCAAGATCAAATATGGGCCGTCCGTTTAGATTGATCTAAGGGTCTTGGTTTTAGTCTCTAAGGCAATGAAACGGCGTCGTTTTAGTAACGCCATTGAGAGCCGTTGATCTCCATTGAATGAACGGCCTGGATTACCTCAGACGCATGGCCTATATAAGGCTTTTGTCTGAGAATTTTGGCCATTTCTTCCAAATGCCAAACCCTAGCCGCCCTGAGGTCTTCTTCTCCTTTCATCATCTCCTTCATCACCCCGTCTGCAACCATCACCGGCCATGGAGGCCACCACCTTCTACGGTGGTCTCCGGCCATTCCCCTTCATCTCCCTTCCCCTTTTCCTTCTTCTTCTTCCTTTTAACCCTGAGAAAACCCAGAAACAGACCTTTCTTTAGAACTACGGTCACCGGAACTCCGCCAGTGACCACTCAAACAACGAATCACCGCTTCAAACCAACGCCATACGAACCATTTTCACCTAATCTATCCAACCATACTACCCACACACTTCGAATATTCTTGGAACGTCTCGAATATCCAAAAAGATGTCGCCGGAAACCTAACTCCGGCGACCCCCAAACTGAAACCTCTTCAAGATCCGTCCTTTACCATCCCCCAAACACCCCTTTGCAACTCAAAATTCATAAAAGCTTCATCTTCAAGCCTAAAAAGAAAACCAGAAAAGGAAAAAAACGAAAAAAAGAGGAATAAAGAACAAGAAACAAGGAAAACGGTTTGAAGGGGGTCTGAGAGAGAATAAGAAAAGGGGAATAGGAAGCTCGGGGGATAGGCCCCGCTAAGCTAAGTACCCCTCTCCTATTCTGTTATCTTTCTTTGCTTTTTATTGTTTGTTTGATCTATGCCTTTGCATGTTTTTATTTTGCCTTCTCTGATTTTTGTTTTCGCATGATAATTTTAGACTGTTCTTGCTCATCTTCTGTTTCTATTTGTTTATCTTCTCTTGTTTTAATATGCCCTGTATATCCTTGTCTTTCAGCCTGTTCTTCTCTTACTTCTTAACCTGTTCTTCTGAGCATGTTCGTACTAGTTTTTCATCTTGTTCATTCTCATTGTTTTCTTTCGTTGTTTTGATCATGTTCTATTTCCCTGGGTTTAAAAATCCATCTGCTGTGGTTCTTGACTAATTTACCCTCTCTATTGTTCTGCATGTATAAATTCTAAGTTGTTTTAGTTAAGTTTTGTAATCTCTGGACTGCCCTTTTCTGTCCCTGAGCATGTTTAATCCTAGTACCAGGTTTAATTGTTTGATTCACCTCCTCTGTTAAGATTTCTTGTGTTAGTTCATGGTATCTCTTCTGTTATCTTTCCCTATTAGATAGTATGTTTAAAATTGGACCCCTGAAATCTGAGTTAATTGATTCTGCTTCTTTATGCCACTTCCACATGATAGTTTTAGGTTTCTTCTTCACTGTTTATCCATGTTCTCCTGTTCTTCATCCTCATCATTGTTGGCATTTAGGGGGATCTAGTTGATATCATTCTCCTGTTATTCTGTTAAGTCCATTGTCTTTATGTCCAAAATGAATCATGTTTTAGCTCTTGTTTTGTGGGATTTAGTGTCTATGTGTCTATGCCCATGAACCCTATGTGTTTTGAATGCCTCAGTGTCTCATTTGACATGAAATGATTGTGACTAAGCCTGTTTGATGTTAATTGACATGTTGCTACATGAATTTAAGTTATGTGAATTTATTAGTTGAGATTCAACATTATCAAACCCCTCTCCTGAGTTTTAATTAATCAATGAACAAAATTTGGCTTCATGTGATTATGTGTGCAATTGTATATTGAAATGGCTAAGCTTGCAATAGTTCTATGTTAATGTGAACACTGTGAAATACTTATAATGCTTAGGTGAATTGGTTATAGCTGTTAGTATTAGGTTCCATGAAAATGGTTAGTTTTTAAGTAGGTTAAAACTGAAAATCACAAAGAATAGGCTATAAGTTTAATAATTGACCTAAAGAGTGGTCAACTTTGCAAAAGGTTGACCAACTCTATTAGGTCCTAACACATTGACCCACCTCAAAAGGGGTCAGTTGTGCAAAATTGGTTAAGTCTGCAAATGCAGACTCACCAAGGCTCATTTGAGCCCTGAAACACAGATGGCTGCAAAGGTCTTAACCAGGTCTGTGATCAGTTCTAATTGCTTTAATTGAGCAGGCTAGTCCTGCAAATTAGTTTAATTAACCTAAAAATCATAAAAATAGGTTATTAAGAAATAATTGGCCTAAGAATGGTTAACTTTGCAAAAGGTTGACCAATTCTATAAGGCCCTAACACACAGCCCACCTTTAAAAGGGGCTAGTTGTGCAAAATGGCTAAGTCTGCAAATACAGACTGGCCCAACCTGTAAAGGTTTTGGAGCCCAGCTGTTCAGTAATTGGGTTTAATACCAGAGCCTATGTCTCAACTTGAGACTGACTAACTTTTAAATAGTTTATTTTCATTAATAAAGAAGGCTAGTCCTGCAATTAGCTTTAAATTGAAATAATCAGGTCTTAATTAACTGAAATAGATCCAGAAGTGGTTAAAATTGAAATAGTTTCCTAAAGTAGACCTGGCCAGCCCTTAAATACCAATGCAAAGGCTGGCTATTAGTTAAATAAGTCCCAAAGAAGCTGAAAATTAACCTAGGCAGTCAAGTAAATTAGCAGTGCCCTTAGGGGCACAATTGGGAATTAATTTGGTAAAATAGTGAATAGTTTGGAACATAAGAGGGTAAGGGAGTCATTTGTACCCCTGATTTCTGCAATTTTGCAGAGATTTAAGGGTATAATGGTCTCCCTAAAATGGGAAATCTGTAAAAATCTTTAACCCTTAGGGCTACATTAGTAAAAACCCCATAAAAGGATTCTTTAGAACCTTCCAGCACATGATGGAAGGATTTCAGTTAACTGATTTGGGGGCTGAAGTGAACATTTAATAATTTTAGGAGGGGGAGAAGTGGGATTTAATTCCATACTTTCTCCCCAAGTTTCAGCCCTTGGCTTTAGCTATAAATACACCCCAAAAAGGGCTGAAGAGGGGTTCGAAAATTTTGATCTGAAATTCATTTTAGGATATCTGGCTTTTTGAGAAGAAAAGTCGAGAGAAAATATTGTAACGACCCGACCCGTCGTTACGGGAATTTACCACCCCGTCAGGTTGCAATTACATGTTTTATGCTTTTATATCAGTGTTAGAGCCTATCGGGTGAGTTACGAGTGAATTGAATTGAAAATGAAGCAAATAGCATGTTTGAAGGAAGTTTGAATATGAAAAGTCAACCTAGAGTTGACTATCGAGTTAGAGTGCTTGGAATCAGATTCTGATGATTCGACTAGCTTCGGGAGATCATTTATGACTTAGGAGAGCAATCGGAATTGAATTTGGAGGTCCGGTGTAGTTTTAGGCTTGAATTGGCTAAGGTTAAATTTTGGCGAAATTCGAACGGTAGGTGAGATTTTGATCCGGGAGTCGGAATGGAATTCAGACAGTTCCTGTAGCTTCGTTATGTGATTTTGGATACATCTGCAAATTTTTAGGTCATTCGGACGTCGTTTGATCGGGTTTTGGATTGAATGTTAGTTTTGAAAATTTTGAAGAAACTTAGGCTTGAATCCGTGTGTAATTGGCGATTTTGATGTTTATGGTGGTGTTTTTATGATTGGAACAAGTTCGTATCGTGTTTTGGAGTATGTTGGTTGTTTTCGTTGGGGTCCCGGGGGTCTCGGGGTGAATCCGGACCATCATCCGGCATTTTTGGAACATGAAAAGTCTGCTGTAAATTGCAGATCACTGTGCAGAAGGCTAAGCCTTCGCGTTCGCGAGGGCAATGCCGCGTTCGCGTGAGGGGCATCGCGAACGCGTAGAGTAAAATCGTCTGGCAGTGAAATTAAAATCACAGAACAGAGGGCTCGCGGGTTTCATACCCCAAAACATAATTTTTGAGCCCTAGAGAGAAGAAATCACGGGAAAACGCTGGGAAATCATCGGGTATTCATCGGAGGTAAGTTTCTTGACTCAAAAACATCATTTTATGGTAGAATTAACATCAATCTTCATGAATTTGGGTAGAAATTGTGAAGGATTGTGGCTCTAGATATTGAAAACAAAAATTTGGGTTTTAAAAGACCAATCGAACTCCGATTTTGGTAAATTTTATATGTATGGACTCGTGGCGAGACGAGGGTTCTGGAAATACGGGTTTCGAAGTTTTTCGAGATGTGGGCCCGGGGCTCGGGTTTTGCAAATTTCGTGATTTTTGATATTTTTCGAGTTCTTTCGATTGGGTGATATTCCATTAGCCTATTTTGATATATCTGTGCTGATTTGTGCTAGTTTTGACGTGCGTGGATGCCGGTTCGAGGAGCTAAGGCGTCGCGGGCATAAGCTTTCGTCGGTTCGAGGTGGGTAATTCTTGTAAATGATGTCCCTGAGGGTTAGTAAACCCCGGACTTGCACATCTTAGTGCTGTGTTGAGGTGACTTGCACGCCGAATAACGGGCATGGGGTAGAGCACCATTGGGGATCGTGACTTGGTCCGTCCCGCGTAATAAATAATAACACCTAATTATTGAAGTGAATTGGACTAATTATCATGTTTGGACTTCGTGCCAATTATTTGAGTCCTTCAGGGATTGGTATCACTGTTTTGATAATACTGTGCATATTTTATTATAATTTAAGGTTTAAAATGGGATTTTTGCTATTCAGCATTCTTATAAGGTTATGAAAAACTTGAATAAGGTCTTAATAATATTTTAGTTGTGAGCTAATGTGATATTGTTGCCCGTAGGGCTTCCTTGATTATTTGTTAGACTGATTGGGGCCGAGGGCCATATGTTAGGACATGACATTTTATGTGAGCATATGCATACACATGCATGGATCGGACTGCACGCCGCAGTGGTATACGGATCGGGCTGCGCGCCGCAGCAGGTGTGATATTAATATTGTGCTTGGGCTGTAGGAGCCCTCCGGAGTCTGAACCCCCACAGTGAGCACGGGTACCCAAATTGGATCGGGCTACACGCCGTAGCGGTCATATGCGTTGCATGGCATACATACATTGGTTTACGTGTACTACGTGGCATAACATTCAGTACTCATACATTACTGGCACACATGCATTAGTTGCCTTATTGACCAGATCTCCTAGTGTAAATTGATAAGGAGTGCTGAGCCCGAGGGGCTGATTTGAGTGCGGACTTGCACTGCTTGAGATTGTATCCAGGTATCGGTATATTATCATGAAAGAAAGTAGTTAAAAATTGAGATTTCTAAATAATCTACTCACATATGCTGAAAGGGAATAAAATGATACTGTTTTGAAGTTTTATGATAGTTCTGTATTGTGTAGTAAGAGATAGTGTCTTGCGTGGTTTTCTTCCCTTCAGCATTATTTACTTTTATTACCGTTGAGTTGGAAGTACTCACACCCGACTCCCTGCACCTTGTGTGCAGATCCAGGTACATTTGGTAGAGCTGATTCCATTGCGGCTCGGGAGTGCTTTTGGACAGTCGAGGTAGCTGCCAGCGTTTGCAGGACCTGATTCTCCAGTTTGTCTATATTTTGTTCTGATCATCCCACACTTGTGCACAGTTATATTCACTATTTACACTTGTATATTCCGTAGAGGCTCATGACTCTTGACCCTTCGGTCTATGGGAGTTGGTTTGCGTTGGGGCTTGGTCCCCCCGTTTTTTGATATATCCATCACTGTTAATTTACAATTGTTATGTTTAAATGGGATAAGGCGAGCTCATAGCTCTATGATTATTGTTGATTGGTCGGGCTGGCCTAGCAGTGTGCTGGGCGCCATCACGACCGGATTTGGGGTCGTGACAAGTTGGTATCAGAGCCTAGGTTTACTAGGCCTCGTGAGTCTTGAGCCGGTTAGTAGAGTCTTGTGGATCGGTACGGGGACGCCTGTACTTATCCTCGGGAGGCTGCGAACCTTTAGGAAACACTTCACATTTCTTGGAATTCTTATCGTGCGTACTTGATTCAGCTTGAGATATGCTTTTGAAATTCCTTCCGCACGTCTGTGTACGCATCGAGCGCTCAGTAATGTAATTGCCTTATGGCTTGTGATTCCCCGATCGAGGGGCGAGATATAATCTCCATGAGTTCATGTTGGGCCAGTCGGGAGGACTTGAGGCCGGATCCTTGTCTATGGCTTGAGCACCAAGGTATTAATTTTGCGAGTCGGTATTATGAAGTTCATACGATCGGTATTGATCCTTATTGTGCAAATGGCAGTTTGATAATGGGAGAGCTGTAAGGTATTCAGTTCTTATTGTGGTTTGATATGTAGCCCTAGCTATGGGCGTGAGAAATAATTATAATATCTCGTAATTGGAAGGTAAAGTGCCTTATGTGTAGTGGAACGAGTTTAAACTCAGGAAGACTAAAGTGATTTTGATATGTGTTATGATTCGAGCAGGTACAACGCAGGTTCAAGTATAAATTATGATAATATGATTCGTATAGTATTGAGATTTAATATTGTTGAAATACATTGTGATATCTTGTTGAGTTGTGGATGTATTGTTAGAATGGTTTGGTGATTCTCTGGCAGGTGGATAGGCCAATTTACAAAGGAAACTTTGCCGCAATTTTTGGAAAATTTGGGACTTAGAAAGATTTCTGTCACCTAAAGGGAGTGGGCTTATTGGTGGTGCATGTATATCTGCAAGAATTGCAGAAGAGCTAAGGTCTCTGATGATTCGGGTCTCTGTCAAGGCTTGTAAATGACTTGAGTTTAATCTCATATTAATATTTCGGCATCATTTGGGTAAGAATGCTATGAGTAGCTGAAAGTGCTTTGATGTATGACTCCGAGCTAAGTTGGGGAGGCTGATATTGATTAACTGATCGCACTGTCGTGTGCTGTGTTGGCTCTGTCTCTAGGTATGTTTGGGAAATTTTGATAAAGGTTATGGTGCTTCGTAGATGTGAAGAAATACTAGGATGTTTGAACTGATGTTGATAAAGAATGTTCGGTGTATAGAAAGTTAAGATAGCTAATTGTGTTTGTATGTAATCATGATCTGCATTGTCAGAGTTCTAACAAGGGACGAGTGGTCCTACTCAATAGGACAGTTGAATTACAGCTGAATAAGGGTGAATGATGCCCGAGAATGGTTTTGCAGTGTTCAAGATTTTGCTTGTAACAATCAAGTGCCTTAAGTTTTGTGTATGTGGCTAAAGATGGCGGTTTCGTTAGAGAAAAATCAAGGCTAGTGTTATATTATGTGAATGATGGGAGTCTATGTAACCGTATGGGAATGTAATGATAACGAATTCAAATCGCAAGAGGTTCTTCAAAATAAAGTATTGTAGGATGTGATCCTTCTGGGAAATATTGAGAGAGCTAATATTAAATCAAAGATGAATCAGAAAGGAAACTGGGTAAATGGAACAACTTGTTAATAAACCGAAGCGGTATGATAAGGAATACGACTAATTATTGGTGTGTGATTGAAGTAATGAGTCTTGCAGATATTGTGCAACAAAGCCTTTGAGTGCTGACAATTGTGTAACTTGATATGGGTATAAGGACTCAGTCCTGGTAGTTAAACTTATGCAACGAATGGGAAGAAATAGTTTGTGATGTGTTTTATCATGGTTTGAAAATGAGTATATTCTTGTCTGTATGCGAAGCGTGGAATTTGTAATGAGTTTTTCTTCTATATGGGATCGCGAAAGTCCTTGACTAGTAGAGTGCGCCGATGTTGAGGCGGAGGAAAGGGATATGAATTTCCAATGTTGTCTTAGTGTAATATGGTATATTCTAGGTTTTGAGATCAGTTCATAAGATATGAGAAGTCAATAAAATTATTTTGCAGCGCAGACAGCTGCAGGTGAATTAAGAATCGATCTTTCTAATAATTTAAGAAAATGGTACTGCTATTCTATTAACTTGGCAGGGAATATGATCCAAAAAGGACAAAATAATGTAAACTGATGATATCCAGTGGTATGGTGGTATTCTCTTGTTGGATCGACTATAATAACTGAGTCGTTGATGGCATATTGAAATTTCTGAATGGCTGTCGTGGTATGAATGGACGCTTGATGTGCGTTATGTATATGTATGGTGGAATACGGAATCAGACATAGTGATTCATGTGTTATATATGTGTAGGAGACTTGAAGTTCTCGTTAATCCGCCTATGCAGTGGTTGTATATCGTGTGCATCGGCACCGTTTTGTGATTATTGGAAATCGAAAGCCCTAGAGGCTCTCTCTTGACTTGATAAGACGAATTTGGATTATGATACTTGATTGCTGACTGGTTGTCATGGGTCAGATTGTCTAGACTAATGTGATATGGACTATGTCGGAAAATGGCACAAATTGCGTAGCAGAGAGCATCAGAGTATGCTCCAACAGAGTAGTTGTACACAGGACCAGCGGACGGCTGGTAGGCATAGCTTTGTCAGTTGGACCTTAGTGGCGGATGTTAGTGTAGAAGCATCTACCATTGATTAGTACTGGTATTGAGGAACTTTGTCGGATGCGTTTTTTGTGGCCAAACTTGAGGCTATATATGTTTATTATGATGAGCAACTTGCCTCGACGCGTATTTATTTGACGAGGGTTACTTGGATCGGGTGGCATGCCGCCACGGGTATGGTATCTAGATCGGGTGGCACGCCGCCACGGGTATGTCATTGGAGCAGGTTGCACGCCGCAACAGAATATTGTGAAAATATAGTTAGTTATAAGCTACCTGGTATACAATACTTCCTTGCTTCTGAGGAAAAGACCGTTTTGAGTATCGCTTGGTGAATGGCACATCGGTTGTGTCCTCTCAAGATTTAATAGTATATGTTAATGGTTTCACCGTGGGTGAGGTTGATTGCTTGGGTTCAGACCTAGATCTGTGCGTGGCTAACCTTTTTGAGCTTGGTAACTTGAGGTGCTTCATGAGTAATAATGTTGGGATAAAATCACGAATCGTGGCAAGGCCACGTGATGTTATGACCTCTCGAGGAGGATTCGGGTACTCTATTTCTATAATGCGAGACGCGATCTCAGTTCTATGTTATGATGGCACAGAGGAACTGAATTGCAGCTCTATTTGCTGGAGACAATTGTCATGATTTGAGCTGTCATGATTCGAGTGTGTGCAAACATTTCTATTGGAGCCTATGTTGTGCTCGTTGTGGCTTAGGCCGATGTTGAGGTGTCATATCACCAGTGCGGTGTATTATAATCGAAATGACCTTTGGAGTCATTTATGAATACGAGCATATTGGATCTTAGCTCGTTAGAAAGGTAAAAAAATTGAGGTTTGGCTCCGAAACCTATTGGGGTATCAGTTAAAAGTGAAATAGATTCATGAATGGTTGACCTGAGAGATGGGTTCGATATATCGCGTGTTCGGTTGCCGTGGGCATGATATGAAGGTGTTGGAACAAGACTCTATCTAATGAAAAATGGTTTTTCAGTTGGTATTTGGTTATCATGGGAAATTGTGTGATTAGAGACTATTGTCTTGAGTGATTGGGTTGTTTGATACATCCTATGATCTCACCCGGAGTAGTGAATATGGGTTATTGCAGTGGATTCGAGTGTATCCTGAGTATAGGCATGGGATTGGCATTTGGCATATGATTTCGGAAAGTGCAATGTGATTTATGGTTCAGATGGTCTATGAAATTTTGACTATATGGTGTTTTCGGACTTATGTGAGATAGGGTAACGCATGATCGCCCGAATATATGCTGGGTAAGGTCATTCAGCTATTGAGTTGCTTCTAGTACCACTCTGGTACGCTCGAGGACGAGCGTTTGTTTAAGTTAGGGAGAATGTAATGACCCGACCCATCGTTACGGGAATTTACCACCCCGTCAGGTTGCAATTACATGTTTTATGCTTTTATATCAGTGTTAGAGCCTATCGGGTGAGTTAGCGGTGAATTGAATTGAAAATGAAGCAAATAGCATGTTTGAAGGAAGTTTGAATATGAAAAGTCAACCTAGAGTTGACTATCAAGTTAGAGTGCTCGGAATCAGATTCTGATGATTCGACTAGCTTCGGGAGATCATTTATGACTTAGGAGAGCAATCGGAATTGAATTTGGAGGTCCGGTGTAGTTTTAGGCTTGAATTGGCTAAGGTTGAATTTTGGCGAAATTCGAACGGTAGGTGAGATTTTGATCCGGGAGTCGGAATGGAATTCCGACAGTTGCAGTAGCTCCGTTAGGTGATTTTGGATATATCTGCAAATTTTTAGGTCATTCGGACGTCGTTTGATCGGGTTTTGGATTGAATGTTAGTTTTGAAAATTTTGAAGAAACTTAGGCTTGAATCCGTGTGTAATTGGTGATTTTGATGTTTATGGTGGTGTTTTTATGATTGGAACAAGTTCGTATCGTGTTTTGGAGTATGTTGGTTGTTTTCGTTGGGGTCCCGGGGGCCTCGGGGTGAATCCGGACCATCATCCGGCATTTTTGGAACATGAAAAGTCTGTTGTAAATTGCAGATCACTGTGCAGAAGGCTAAGCCTTCGCGTTCGCGAGGGCAATGCCGCGTTCGCGTGAGGGGCATCGCGAACGCGTAGAGTAAAATCGTCTGGCAGTGAAATTAAAATCACAGAACAGAGGGCTCACGGGTTCATATACCCAAAACATAATTTTTGAGCCCTAGAGAGAAGAAATCACGGGAAAGCGCTGGGAAATCATCGGGTATTCATCGGAGGTAAGTTTCTTGACTCAAAAACATCATTTTATGGTAGAATTAACATCAATCTTCATGAATTTGGGTAGAAATTGTGAAGGATTGTGGCTTAGATATTGAAAACAAAAATTTGGGTTTTAAAAGACCAATCGAACTCCGATTTTGGTAAATTTTATATGTATGGACTCGTGGCGAGACGAGGGTTCTGGAAATATGGGTTTCGAAGTTTTTCGAGATGTGGGCCCGGGGCTCGGGTTTTGCAAATTTCGTGATTTTTGATATTTTTCGAGTTCTTTCGATTGGGTGATGTTCCATTAGCCTATTTTGATATATTTGTTCTGATTTGTGCTAGTTTTGACGTGCGTGGATGCCGGTTCGAGGAGCTAAGGCGTCGCGGGCATAAGCTTTCGTCGGTTCGAGGTGGGTAATACTTGTAAATGATGTCCAGAGGGTTAGTAAACCCCGGACTTGCACATCTTAGTGCTGTGTTGAGGTGACTTGCACGCCGAATAACGGGCAGGGGGTAGAGCACCATTGGGGATCGTGACTTGGTCCGTCTCGCGTAATAAATAATAACACCTAATTGTTGAAGTGAATTGGACTAATTATCATGTTTGGACTTCGTGCCAATTATTTGAGTCCTTCGGGGATTGGTATCACTATTTTGATAACACTGTGCATATTTTATTATAATTTAAGGTTTAAAATGGGATTTTTGCTATTCAGCATTCTTATAAGGTTATGAAAAACTTGAATAAGGTCTTAATAATATTTTAGCTGTGAGCTAATGTGATATTGTTGCCCATAGGGCTTCCTTGATTATTTGTTAGACTGATTGGGGCCGAGGGCCATATGTTAGGACATGACATTTTATGTGAGCATATGCATACACATGCATGGATCGGACTGCACGCCGCAGTGGTATACGGATCGGGCTGCGCGCCGCAACAGGTGTGATATTAATATTGTGCTTGGGTTGTAGGAGCCCCTCCGGAGTCTGAACCCCCACAGTGAGCACGGGTACCCAAATTGGATCGGGCTACGCGCCGTAGCGGTCATATGCATTGCATGGCATACATACATTGGTTTACGTGTACTACGTGGCATAACATTTAGCACTCATACATTACTGGCACACATGCATTAGTTGCCTTATTGACCGGATCTCCTGGTGTAAATTGATAAGGAGTGTTGAGCCCGAGGGGCTGATTTGAGTGCGGACTTGCACTGCTTGAGATTGTATCCAGGTATCGGTATATTATCATGAAAGAAAGTAGTTAAAAATTGAGATTTCTAAATAATCTACTCACATATGCTGAAAGGGAATAAAATGATATTGTTTTGAAGTTTTATGATAGTTCTGTATTGTGTAGCAAGAGATAGTGTCTTGCGTGGTTTTCTTCCCTTCAACATTATTTACTTTTATTACCGCTGAGTTGGAAGTACTCACACCCGACTCCCTGCACCTTGTGTGCAGATCCAGGTACATTTGGTAGAGCTGATTCCATTGCGGCTCGGGAGTGCTTTTGGACAGTCGAGGTAGCTGCCAGCGTTTGCAGGACCTGATTCTCCAGTTTGTCTATATTTTGTTCTGATCATCCCACACTTGTGCACAGTTATATTCACTATTTACACTTGTATATTCCGTAGAGGCTCATGACTCTTGACCCTTCGGTCTATGGGAGTTGGTATGCGTTGGGGCTTGGTCCCCCCGTTTTTTGATATATCCATCACTGTTAATTTACAATTGTTATGTTTAAATGGGATAAGGCGAGCTCATAGCTCTATGATTGTTATTGATTGGTCGGGCTGGCCTAGCAGTGTGCTGGGCGCCATCACGACCGGATTTGGGGTCGTGACAAATATAGTAAGATAGTAATAGTTCTACTGCATTCTTCAAGTGAGAGTATCTGATTTAGTCGCTTGGGTCTTTGGTTTTCTGCTCAATTGTGTGCCTGGGTTTTCTGCTTGCTCTTGCTGTGGTGTTTTGTTTCGTGGATAATCAATTTCACTGTTGCATTGCTGTTCGAAATCTTGCTGTGCTTATCTGCTTGATCCCCTTAGACTCATTGGGTTTTCTTTGTGATCCAGGTACATCTCTCTTTCGTTTGAAGCTATAGTGGTCAGTTGATTGAATAAAAATGAAGATTCAGTTCTTTATATGATGCTGTTATGTAGTTTTTGTATTTTAATGTTGTTAGTTTAAGATTTATAGCTCATTTATTGTAGTATATAGTAGCTGAAAAACAAAAATACAAAAAACATTGTAATAGCTAGTATAATAGTAGTAGTATAGTATAGTCACGGTCATAAATCACTTAGCTAAATAGGTAAGAATCATAAAATGACATGAATCGATAGCAGTAGATCCAACTAACTCACGTAGGTAATAGGATTTGGAACTGGAAATATGGATTCGAGTAATTTTAAAGAGGAAATGACTTGTTTGAAGTAATAACTGAGTTGAAGACTGGCTTTGATAGTATTAATTTAGTGTGGCATGCATTAACATCAATAGCTAATTTTATCTGGGAGTTAGTAAGTAGGTACAAACAAGTCCAAAGGGAGAAGAATAGTTAGAAGAATTGGTAAAAATCATTTGCAACTGGGTCTGTAACATCGCTTAAGCTGAGTTGTATTAAAACCAGTGATATAATCACGTATAAGTCATTGAGTCAATCTTAGATAATCTGTAGTTAAATAGTTTAATTGTTATTCAAGCTTCATACGTAATTGAATTATCTTTCCTCATGATTAATTTGAATCTTAAAAGTTAGTCTGTTAGTTCTAGTTTATGGTGATAGATTGATGTATTGATTCCTCTTTACTAAATAAATAAAGTGCATTTTGTTCCAGATGTGTATCTTTACCTTTTTTACTGCAATCATTATTATTGTTATGTAGTTTGGGCCCAATGTGTGTTAAGGGCCTGAACTACAGTGGGAAGCTGACTGGGCTATCGAGCAAAAATCTGAAGACTGTCTGGGCTTTAAGGCCTGGACCGGCCCTTTACAGGTCTATTTAGACGATTGAAGAATCCAGGCCCAACAAACAATAGAAATAACGGGCCTGGAATGTTTAATACTAGAAATCGATTAAGGAAAAAACATTCATAGAAAATATAGCTAAAACATTAGGATTAAACCTTAATAATGCTTGGGATGAGCCTCGCCCGAATAACAAACACCGGGGCCCCCGTTTTAGTAATAAGATAACATAATAGATTCGGGAAGGCTAATAGTGAATTCCATAGCCTCTCCCAAAAGGTTTTAAAAGCCGATAGACGTTATTTAGGACACGATTTAATGTACTTTCCTATGAACGAGTGTGCACTTGGTGCGACTCAAATCCAAATCTCGGCAAAGCTGAAATACACCGAAAGTCATAGGCGTACTGATTGCGGTATGACTCGAGGCGTGTTTTCGCGATGCCACAAATTCCTTAAAATAATATTTATGTAAAAAGCATTATATGTTGTTAAAATATGTAAGTGAGTCAAACAAGAGTCGAGAACGACAATTGAGCGACCGTGCTAAAACCACGGAACCCGGGAATGCCTAACACCTTCTCCCGGGTTAACAGAGTTCCTTATCCGGATCTTTGCTTCGCAGACATTTTTTAAGAGTCAAAATTCCTCGGATTCGGGATTAACCGGTGACTTGGGACACCATTATCATTCCCAAGTGGCGACTCTGATTAATCTCAATAAAATCCCGAATCGATTGTCCTTTAATTGGAAATACTCCTTCCCTTACGTTATTTTATCCGTTTCGGATATTTGAGCTTCGGGGTATACCTTACGAGTGTATTTATATGCTTTAAAGTGGGGTAGTAAAAAGGGAGGTGTGACAGGTATTTTGTTGTAATGAGAAAATTTGGCTCGATGTGAATATTCTTATGTGAGATTTATGCGTGGATCAGGTGGCACGCCGCCATGGGTATGTTATCTCGATCAGTTTACACGCCACAATAGTGTAATATTGAGTATAGTTTTCTATATGCCATCTTTGTATGCCTTGCTTCCTGTTTTCTAAGGAAAGTCTGTGTTAGTGCGTAGGATTTAATAATTTATTCCATAGCTCATTTTCTTTAGTACCGCATTCGAACTGGTAGCCTATTGGCACATTGGGGCATCATATATGATATTTAATTATGTCTAGAGTGGCTTATTGCCCAAGAAGTTCGTACTGAGTGAGACGAGATCATTGAATTCGGATCGGTGCAATCTGAGTATATGAAGTAAAGTAAAGAGCTAAGACCATTGTTTGGTTCAGAATAAGGTGATAGTTGTTACCAAGAGTATAGAACTAATGAAATGTTCTTTTAACAGTGGCTAAGAATGTGTACAGGTCTCATCTATCGTGTCATTATTGTAAGAATTTGCACAAGACCTGTGTATGTCATGCAGAGCATGGGATGTGTAGTGATTCCTCTTAAGTGATAGGTAAATGATCTTCGGATGATTAGGAAAAACGATATGACTAAGTGGAAGTGATTGATGAGAGTATATGTCTCAGGGAAAGGTAATGTGATTAAACTGATTATATTTCAGCGGTATTGCGGCATGTTCTTGTTAGGTCTACTAGTAGTACTCGGGATTGCTTGGTAGCACAGGTAAATATTGAGTATCTATTGTGGAATGATTAGGTATCAAATGGGTGCATGTATTCGCACGGTGGAACTGAGATCAGGTATGATGATTTGTGTGTTATATGGAGTTCTGATGTACATGCTATGTTATGGTGGTGGATCTTCATTCGCTGGTATGTCATATTGTAGATGCGGTGTTAGAAGTCAGACTGATTGTCGTAGTGTTGGGTGATTTGAAACTATTGTATTTGGGGCTACACCAGGAATGCCACGGGTTAAGTGGTGAAGGGCGTTAGAATATATTTTAGCAGAGTGATTATATTTCAAAGAATCAGCGGACAGCTGGGAAGGAGTACTTTCTTAATTGGGCATTTGTGATAGATGTTAGTGTAGAGGTTGCTACCATTGATTCCATTCTATTATTGCGCGACTTTTCGGATGTGTTTCGTGTGGATGGGCATGTAACTGGCTGAGATTGTGGATTTCAGTATTTATTTGGTGCCTTCGGCAGAAGTTATAGAAGTAGGAGAAACATTTTCAGGCTTTTTGGTACCGAGTTCGTTGGCGGGCCGATATGGCTACGCATTTAGCTTGAGTTATCTTAGTTGACCCTGAGTTGTTTTTCGATGTTGTGAGACATTGTGATTTGTTAGTTATGGGCACATGTGGTGCGGTTCTATTGAGAATTCATAGAGAAAGTCGAGCGGGAAGAGTAATTGAGTGTTGCTTGGTGTATGGAGCATTGGTTATGGTCTATCGGGTTGTGTGTTGTGTGTTCTCTGTTTCACCGTGGGTGTAATGAATTGCGTTAGTTTCAGACATCAAATGTATGTGGTTGTTGATTTTGAGCATAGCGGCTTGAGGTGCTTTAGGTGTAACTGTGTTGGGATATGATCGCGCATTGTAGCGAGGCTACGAGAGTTATGACCCTTCGGAGTAGATTCAGGCATTCTATTTCTATGATGTGAGACGAGATCTCAGTCTTGTATTGTCATGGCATTGATGAGCTTGAGGTACATCTCTTTCGATTGAGTCATATTTTATGATTTGAGTGTGTTCAGATCGATCATTACTAGTGCGTGTATTATGCAAGATGTGGTTTAGACTTGTATTGAGGTATCATATCATCATAGTGGTGTTGGATTCGAGGTGATCGTTGGGTTCATTAATGAATATGGACAGATTTGATCTCATCTTGTCAGGAAGATAATATCGAGGTTTGACCCGAAAATTTGTTGTGATATCAGTTAGGGGAAGTGGTTTAAAGAATGGTTGATCTGATAGATGATTACGGTTTATAGCGTATTTAATTCATCACTGGCAGTATAGGAAAGTGTGGGAATATGGCTCTAGCTAATAAGAGGTTCTCTGCCGGTAATTGGTTATTAAGACAACTACTGTCAATAGAAGTTATGATTCCAAGTGTTTGGTTTAGGCGGTATATCATATGTTTTCACCTGAGGGTGCAAATATGGTTATTACAACTAGTTTGGGCTTACTCTGAGTTCATATGTGAATTTCTGATCTTGTGTATGATTTTCGGAATGTGCGACGTGGTTCTATGGTTTGGTTTATGGATTAAAGGGACTGTGGAAGTTTGGCCGGGTACATGGTTGGTAAGATCATTCAGCTACTGGTTGGCTTCTAGAACAACTCTCGATACGCTCAAGGACGAGCATTTGTTTAAGTAGGGGAGGATGTAACGACCCCACCAGTCGTCACGGGAGTTACTGCCCTATTTTCCCCATTTTATGCTTCTATAGGTTTCATTATATGTGTTTGGAGAATTTGAAGTAATTCGGATAGATTACGGGTAAAAATGAGAAAATAAGTCTCTTTATGAGAAGGTTAGTTTGAAAAAGTAAACCGAATGTTGACTTATGAGTTAGAAGGATCAGAATGGATTTTTGATTTTTCGACTAGTTTTGAGGGATGATTTGTGACTTAGGAGCACAATCGTAGTTGAATTTGGAGGTCCGATGTAGAATTGGGCTTGAATTGGCTAAGGTTGGATTTGGCGAATTCCGATTGATAGGTGAGATTTTGATCCGAGGGTCAGAATTGAATTCTAAGAATTGTTGTAGCTTTTATATGTAATTTGTGATGTGTGTGCAAAATTTCAGGTCATTCGGATGTCGTTTGGTTGGGTTTTTATCGAATGCGTGTTTCGGAAGTTTTTGAAGAACTTAGGATTGAATCCGATGTGAATTGATAATTTCGTTGTTGTTAGGTGTGTTTTGATGATTGGAACAATTTGGATGCTGTTTTGGGATATGTTGGTGCCTTTAGTTGAGGTCCCGGGGGCCTCGTGTGTGTTTCGGGCTGTGATCACGCTCTTATTAGTGTTTCAATGTCATATCTTTGGATATAAAGGGGTACCATATTGAACAAATGAGATCCATTTACTATTTTGAATGAAGAATTAGATCCGAATCGTAATTATGGACTCGTATAAAAAAGAATCATCGAATTTGGACATCGTATGAGGATTTTATGACCATTTTACTAAGCTTGCCCATATTTTTAGGTTAATGATGAAACTGCCCCTGACAGCGTATTAAAAATCTGCACTATTTGTAAATCTTAAAACCTACATATCTCCTTCATTATAAGGTCAACTTGAGTGATTAAAAAGCCTAAATTCATTAGAATTTCACAAGGAATCCATTGGGAGTAGTAAAACAAATGAACAATATACCTATAATGAGCAGGTCGAGTTTTCTTCCAATTTAGGAATGGGAAGAAGCTTCTGAGGCAATGTTTAAGAGAGAATTCATGGGATTTCATTAGGTAAGAGTTTCTAGACTTGGATTATGTTGTTATGATTTAAAAACATAGATTAAATACTGAAAAACCAAGGATTTAAGGGGTAAAAATGGAGGTTAGGATTTGAAACCTAAAAAGGTGTAAAGTTAGAATTTGAGGGTCAAACAGACTCCGATTTTGATGAACTTTATATGTACGGACTCGTGGCGAGACGAGGAATCCGTTGGTATGATTTTCAGAATTTTTTGAGAGGCAGACCTAGGGCTTGGGTTTTACCAACTTCGTGAATTTTGGTACTTTTCGAGTATTTTTGATTGGGTTATATTTCTTTGACCCATATTTGTGTATTCGACGTGGTTTTGACTAGATTCGACGCACGAGGAGGTCGATACGCGTGACGATCTGGCTCGTCGTCATGAGAGTTATCGCCTCCTTATCCCCTCATTATGTGTTTCATGTTTCTATATCTGTATTAGAGTCTGTCGGGTGAATTTGGATCGATTCTGATTGAAAATAAGGCATATAACCTTTTTGAGTGAAGCTTGTTTCTGAAAAGTCAGCCTGAAGTTGACTATGTGGTTAGAGGGCTAGGATGTGGATTTCGGTAATTCGATTTGCTTCGGGAGGTGATTTGTGACTTAGAGGAGCGATCGGAATTGAATTTGGAGGTCCGTTGTAGAAATAGGCTTGAATTGGCTAAGTTGGAATTTTGGTGAAATCCGATCGATAGGTGAGATTTTGATCCGAGAGTCGGAATGGAATTCCGACAGTTGTAGTAGCTTCGTTAGGTGATTTTTGATAAGTCTACAAATTTTTAGGTTCTTCGGACATCGTTTGGTCGGGTTTTTGATAGAATGTAGGTTTTGGAGGTTTTTGTTGAAACTTAGGCTTGAACCTACCTTTATTTGATGATTCGTGTGTTTAATGATATGTTTTTATGATTGGAACAAGTTCGTGTGATGATTTAGAGTGAATTTGTATTTTGGTTGAGGTCGCGGGGGTCTCGGGATGAGTTCGGGTGATTAAACGGAAGAATTTGGGAGTTGCATCACGTCTGTGGTACCTGTCTGCTGGTATTTCCGCTCATGCGGAAAAAGGCCCACGGAAGCGGACGTCTGAGCGCAGAAGCACTTTTGGGCTGGTCAGTGAAGTTCCGCGGAAGCGGAACTATTTTCACGTAAGCGGTGTCGCAGGTGCGAGTATGTATCGCAGAAGCGGTCCAAGGAGATCCAAGGGAGAGCTGTAGAAACGGTCAAATTCCGCAGAAGCGGAACCGCTGGTGTGGTAGGTGATCCACAGAAGCGATGGTCAAGATTAATGAGAAGCCGCAGAAGTGGCAATTTTATCGCGGAAGCGAGACCACTGGTGCTGTCCAAGTATCGCAGATGCGAAAATATCTGAGGTTTAATGAACAGTGCCGGTTCGAAAATTTTAGTAGAGAAAATCATTTGGGGCATCGAACTTAGAGGCAAATTTGGCGATTTTGAGGAGGAAAGTGAGGGGTATCATCAGGTAAGCACTCTTGGACTCAAATTATGTTAATATATTGATAAACCATGGATTTAATCTCTGAAAATGGAGGAATTAAGGTGTAAAAATTGGGGATTTTGCTCTATCCCTGGGAAATAGAAAATTGACGATTTAAATGGGCAAACAAAAACTTTATATGTATGGACTCATGGCGAGATAAGAATTCTGAAAATGTGACTTTCGTAATTTTTCGAGAAGTAGGCCCAGGGGTCGGGTTTTGGCAACTCTGTGTTTTGGGTGTAATTCGAGTTATTTCGACTGGGTTATGTTCCTTTAGCCTATTTTGATGTATTACTATTGGTTTTGATCAGATTCTGCACCTGTGGAGGCCGATTCGCATGGCACGAGCATTGCGGGCTAGTTTTCGAGCCGAGTCGAGGTGAGTAATGGGTATGGATGATGACCCGAGGCTTTGAAACCCCGGTATATCACTATGTGATGTTGTATTGAGGCGAGACACGTACTTTACTATGAGTGCATGGTCGATTGTGATTGGGGACTATGGCTTAGTCCGACTATTCAATATTATACTGTGTTGTTGGCTATAAATGAGCCGGTAAACCTCCTACTTGGATTGTTGTGGATATCTTTGGTCTGTGAGCCAGTTATTTGGATCACGTGAGGATCGTTATCATTGCTTCTATGATTATAGCATGTTATCTTGATATTAGTCCTGAGCTAAACACTGTCTAAAATGGTTTTCCAAACTCTGGTATTTCTGAACACTATTTTCTACTGTTATTGATAAAAAAAGATTTCAAAATGATATTTTCTGTGCCCGTGAGGCTTGCATTGCTTGTAGCTGGACTGGTAGTGGACCGGGTTGTGCGCTGCAGCATATCACTGATATTGCGCTTGGGTTGTAGGAGCCCCTCCAGAGTCTGAATGCCCACAGTGAGCGCGGGTACCCAAATAGATCGGGCTACGCGCCGTAGCGGTCATGTTCATGTATCTGCATTGCATTTAGATATGCATGTTGTATTGCGTAGCTGTTATTGCTTATTATGAGACTTATACTGTTAAAAATGGTAAAAGAAGGTTATTATATAGCTTTACTTAGTGAATTATTGGATATTTTTACCTTCAATGTCTTTATCCGTGCTTATTACCACTGAGTTGGAAGTACGCACACTACTCCCTCCACCTTGTGTGCAGATCCAGGTACATCACAGCAGGGCTGACTTCCTAGCTGCTTCAAATATCATACCGGACTGTCGAGGTAGCTGTTTAGCGTCTGCAAGACCTGACATTCCCTTCTATCCTCTATTATTTAGACTTTTTCCGCATTTGTCAGATACAGTTGTATTCAGTATCACTGTTAGATTCTTGGTAGAGGCTCTTGGCTTATGACTCCAGATCTGTGGGAGGTGTTATCCTGGGTTGGGCTACTTTTGCAACTTATGCTAAAAACATCGTATTTCTCTTGTTGTTAATATTGCTTTTGAAGTAAAGTGAGAGCTGGTAGCTCGATATTGTATGAGATTGGTCGGGCTAGCCTAGCAATGTGCTAGGCGCCATTACGACCAGGTCTTGGGGTCATGACAATACGAAAGGAAAAGGCACTGCGGACCAGTCTACGGCCGGTTAGAGGTGAGTAGTTGGTATATATGATGGCCTGAGGGTTTTAAACCCCGTCTTATCACATTGTGACGCTATATAGGGCGTGAATCGCACCCCATGGCAGGTGCGGAATTGTTTATGACTGGGAATTCTGACATGGTCCATCCCGAACAAGAATAATGCTATATTGGTGATTGGTACGCACCTTGTGTTGAATATATCTGGGCTTATTGCCATGTTTGGGGCCTTGTGCCGATCTGTAGCATCCTCAAAGGATGATTATCATTTTGATAGCATGATTTGAAAAATCATTGATCTCAGTCATGTGCTTAATCCCTATTATGAAATGTTAAGTCACTTTTTCTGAAGTAAATAACTAAAGTATATTCTTTTTAATGAATTGGAAATTGGGAAAAATAAATTGAAACTGTTATGTGACTCATATGCATATGGTGGACTGAGTATGGATCAGGCTGCACGCCGTATCGAATATTATGATTGAGTATGGATCGGGCTGCACGCTGTAGTGAATGTTATAATTATAATGCGCTTGGGCTGAAGGAGCCCCTCCGGAGTCTGTACACACCCCCAATGAGCGCCTTCGATGTTAAATGGATCAGGCTATGCGCCGTTGCGGTTATATGGATTGCATTGCATTCATGCATTGTTATTTACTTGTGTTAATTGTTATTAGCTGTTGTTGCTGGTTTGTAGCAATATACCGGACTGTTAGTTTTAGCTTTGCTTTGTGGCATTTCGTGAATTTCTTATCTTCAGCTATTATTTTTACTCACTGAGTACTTAGTACTCACCCCTACTCCTCGCACCTTTTTGTGCAGATTCAGGTACACCGGAGGTTTAGCTGAGCAGTCTTGTTTCCAGAGTTATCAAAGTTGTTAAGGTAGCTGTTTGACGTTCGCAGGACCTGGCTTCTCTTCTTATTCCAGTTTTATTTATATATACATTTTTCAGACTCGAGTATTTCACTCAGATATTGTTATCCGATTTTTATTTAGAGGCCCTAGACTCGTAACCCCAGATCTTTTGGGAGTGTTTTATCAATTTTCTCACTTCTCAGTATTTTCCTTCTATAAATATTGGATTAGTACTCAACAACTATTATATTTTTCCTAGATTGTTGGTTTTGAGATTTATTATTTGTTTGAGAGCGACTGTTGGTCAGGCTTGCCTAGCTTTAGGGTTAGGCGCCATCACGGCCGAGTTTGGGTCGTGGCAGAATAGCCTAAACTCCAACCCCTAGTATTTTAGGGTCATAAAATAGAAATTTAACAGGATTCCTAGATTTTCGTTTCTATAGTCCACGCCATCAGTGTGAATTCATGCGACCGGTTACGAATCGCCTAAAATTTTGCGGGACCATTAAAAAATAACTTTATGAAGTCATCTCTTCGCCATGAGCGTTACACCTTTTTCGTATTTAGGGATGTAAAATAGGAAATGAGCATGATTTCTAAATTTTGTGTGGTATAGTCCATGCCATCTGCATAGCAACTGACTCTGAATTGCCTAAAATTGTACGGGACCATAAAATGACCTAATGAACAATAGTCATCGCTTCTCCATGACCGTTCATCAATTTTTAGGATTTTAGGTCCTTAAAATAGGAATTCAGCACGATTCCAAATTTGGATGTGCTATAGTCCACGCCATCTACATGAATTCGGGCGACCGACTCCAAATTGACTAAAATTTATGGGACCATAAAAATGACCTAATAAAAAATAATCATTGCTTCACCATTAATGTTTACCTTTTTTTTAGTATTTTAGGGCCACAAAAAAGAATCCAGCACAATTCCTAAACTTTCGTGTGCTATAGTCCATGTCATGTGCATGAATTCCGGCGACCGGCTCTGAATCGCATCAAATTTTGTTAGACCATAAAAATGACCTAAATGAACAATAGTAATCACTTTGCCGCGACATTCCTCATTTTTTGTTGGTATTTTAGCATCTCAAAATAGGAATTCATCATGATTTCCAGATTTTCGGGTGCAATAGTCCACGTTATATGCATGTATTTGGGCGACCGACTCTGAATCGCCGAAACTTTTGCGGGATTATAAAAATATAACTATAGTAATCGCTTCACCAAAAATCTTGCTTGTTATTTTAGTATTTTGGGGCCACAAAACAGGAATTCAACACAATTCCTAGAGTTTCGTGGGCTATATTCCACGACATTTACATGAATATGAGCGACTGACCCAACATCGCCTAAACTTTTGCAGGACCATAAAAAACGACCTAATGAACAATAGTCATTATTTCGCCATTTTCCTTACTGTTTTTTATTTGAGGCCTTGAAACAAGAATTTAGCATGATTCCTAGATTTTCGTGTGCTATAGTCTACGCCATCTGTATGAATTCAGGCGACCAGCTCTGAATCATTTAAATTTTAGGGGAACAACCTAATGAACAATAATCATCGATTCACCGTAATCGTTCCTCATTTTTTTGGTATTTTAGGGCAATAAAATAGGAATTCAGTACGATTTCCAGATTTTCCTCTGCAATAGCCCACTTTAACTACATGAATTTGGGTGACCGGCTATGAATCTCCTAAAATTTTGCGGGACCATAAAGGTGACCTAATGAATAATAGTTATCTCGTCGCCGCGATCATTAATCATTTTTTGCATTTTAGAGCTCTAAAACAAGAATTCAGCATGGTTTCTAGATTTTCATGTGCTATAGTCCTTGCCATCTACTGAATTCGGGCGACTGACTCTGAATCGCCTAAAATTGCAAAATCATAAAAAATAACCTAATGCACAATAATCATCGCTTTGTCATGGTTGTTCCTCATTTGTTTAGAATTGTAGGGTCATATAACAAGAATTCAGAACGATTCTCAATTTTGTGTGCTATAGTCCATGTCATCTGTATGAATTCCGGCGACCGGCTGCGAATCGACTAAAATTTTGTGGGACCACAAAATGATCTATTGAACAACATTCTTCACTTTGCCATAACCTTTCTTCATTTTTTTATATTTTAGGTCCATAAAATAGGAATTCAACATGATTCCTAGATTTTCCTGTACTCCATTTGCATAAATTCAAGTGACCGACTCTGAATCGCCTAAACTTTTGAGGGACTATAAAAATAATCTAATGAATAATAGTCATCTCTTTGCCATGACAATTTCACATTTTTTTGTACGATTATCATATTTTCATATGCTATAGTCCATGCCACACGTATGAATTCGAGAGACCAGTTCCGAGTCTCCTAAAATTTTGCAGGACCATAAAAATGTATTAAATAACAATATTCATTACTTCACCATGTCCATTTCTTTTTTTTGTTGGTATTTTAGGATCATAAATAAAAATTCAACACGATTCTCAAATTTTTGTGTACTATAGTCCACGCCATCTTTATGAATTTGGGGCGACCCTCTTGCATTTCCGACTGTTTTTGTTATTGAAGTAGCCTTTCGTTGCCATACCAAATGAAAGAAGTTACTCTCAAACAACTCACCTTATTGAAGTACAAAGGTTGCGCTTAACTGATACCGACTCCTAATCACCTTATATTTTGCGGGACTATAGAAAAGTAACGAGTGAACAATAATCATCGCTTCGCCATGATCGTTTCACCTTTTTTGACAATTTAGGCCCATATAAAAAAAATCAACATGATTCACCAATTTTCGTATGCTATAGTCCACGTCATATGCATGAATTCGCGCGACTGGTTCCAAATCGCCTTGAATTTTCCCAGGCCATTAAAACGATTCATTTTTTGCATTTAGGATTAATAATGTCACGACCCCAAACCCCCGGTCGTGATGGCGCCCAACACATTGCTAGGCAAGCCCGACCATCTTATCCAATTAAACCAGCCAAGTATAATTAATATTGATTAATCGGCGTGATTAGCCTGTTTTCATAACAAATCAAGAAGTGTAGAACCTGAAATACAAGAACACAATCCCAATCACTCGAGACAATAGTCTCTAATCACAACAATTTTCCACGATAACCAAATACCAACCGAACAACCTTTTTCATTAGATAGAGTCTTGTTCCAACACCTTCATATCATGCCCACGGCAACCGAACACGCGATATATCGAACCCATCTCTCAGGTCAACCATTCATGAATCCATTTCACTTTTAACTGATACCACAACAGATTTCGAAGCCGAACCTCGATACTACCTTTCTAACCAACTGAAATCACATATACTCACACTCATTATTGGCTTCAACGATCATTTCGATTATAACAAACCGCACTGGTGATATGACACCTCAACACCGGCCTAAGCCACGATGAGCACAACATGGGCTCCAATAGAAACGTCTGAACACACTCGAATCATGACAGCTCAAATCATGACAACTGTCTCCAGCAAAAGAGCTGCAATTCAATTCCTCTGTGCCATCATAATATAGAACTGAGATCGCGTCTCGCATTATAGAAATAGAGTACCTGAATCCTCATCGAGAGGTCATAACATCACGTGGTCTTGCCACGATTCGTGATTCTATCCCAACATTATTACTCCTGAAGCACCTCCCGTTACCAAGCTCAAAACGGTCAGCCACACACAAATCTAGGTCTGAACCCAGCAATCAACCTCACCCATGGTGATACAATGATATACGCTATCGAATCCTGAAAGGACACAACCGATGTGCCATTCGCCGAGCGATGCTCAATACGGACTTTTCCTCAGAAGCCAGGAGGTATCGTATACTAGGTAACATATAACTAACTTTATTTTCACATTACACTGTTGCGGCGTGCAACCCGTTGAAATAACATACCCGTGGCGGCGTGCCACCCGATCCAGATACCATACCTGTGGCAGCGTGCCACCCGATCCACGAATACATCTAGCAAGGAAAATGCACATCGAGTCAAGTTGATCATTGCAACAAACATATAAATATAGCCTCAAGCTCGGCCACATGAAATGCATCCGACAAAGTTCCTCAATACTGGAGTTGAATCAATGGTAGATACCTCTACACTGACATCCGCCACGAAGGCCCAACTGACAAAGTAATACCTACCAGCCATCCGCTGGCCCTAGGGTACATCTACCTTGCTGGAGCATGATTTGATGCGCTCTGCCACGCAGTTGTGACATTTCTCTGATATAGTCTATATCATATTAGTCTAGACAACCTGACTTATGACAACCAGCCTGCAATCATATATCATTATTCAAATTTGTCATATCAAGTAACAAAATAGCCACTAGGGCTTCCAATTTCCAATAACCGCTAAACGGTGCCGATACACACAATATACCACCACTGTGTAGGCGGATTACGAGAACTTCTAGTCTCCAACACATATGTAACACATGGATCACTATGCCTGATCCCACTTTCAACCGTACGAACACGTAACACACATCAAGCATCCATTCATACCACGTACGCCATTCAGAAATTTCCCTATGCCAACAACGACTCAATTATTACAGTCGATCCAACAAGAAAATACCACCATACCACTAGATATTATCAATTTACATTACCTTGTCCTTTTGCACCATATATCCTGCCAAATTACTAGAATAGCAGTACCATTTTCTTAAATCATCAGAAAGATCGATTCTTAAATCACCTGCAGCTGCCCGCGCTGCTCAATAATTTTATTGACATCCCATATATTATGAAATGATCTCAAAACCTTGAATATGCCATTATCAACTTTCCATAACACATCGCATATACATATGACACTAAGACAACATGGAAATTCATATCCCTTTCCTCCGCTGCAAACATCGGCGCACTCAACTAGTCAAGGACTTTCATGATCCCATATAGAGAAAACTCATTACCCATCCAAGTCTTGCATATCAACAGGAAAAATGCACTCATTTTCAAACCACGGTAAAACACATCATAAACTCTTTCTCCTAATTACATTGCATAAGTTAAATTGCCACTACCGAGTCCTTATACCCATACCAAGTTACACAACTGCCAGCACTCAAGAGCTTTGCTGCACAATATCTGCAAGACTCATTACTTCAACCACATACCAGGAATTAATCGTATTCCTTTTCATACCATTCCGGTTTATTAACAAGTTGTTCCATTTACCCAGTTTCCTTTTTGATTCATCTTTAATTTCATATCAGTCTTTACTGTAGCACGATAATGCCTCAACCCTTTTTACCACACAAGACTCGTACACAAGACCACACGGTCTAAGGCTCACGGGCCGCTGAATACTCTCTCAAATGTTTCCCCGAGTACCACCTTCTACAATACTTTATTTTGAAGAACTTCCAGCGATTGTTTTGAATTTGTTATCATACTTTCCAATACGGATACATAGAATCCCATCATTCACATGATATAACACAAGCCTTGATCTTTTCTGACGAAACCGCCATCTTTAGCCACATACACAATCTTAAGGCACCTGACTGTTACAAGCAAAATCTTGAACACTGCAAAATCATTCTCGGGCATCATTCACCCTTATTCAGCTGTAATTCAACTGTCCTATTGAGTAGAACCACTCGTGTTTTGTTAGAAATCTGACATCGCGGAACATGATTACTTACAGGTACAATTCGCTATCTTTCTTTTCTATACACCGAACATTCCTTACCAACAGTAGTTCAAAACATCCTAGTATTTCTTCACATCTACGAAGCACCATAACCTTGTCAGAATTTTCCCAACATACTTAAAGTCAGTGCACACATAGCACACAACCGTGCAATTAGTTATTTATTAGTAACCTCCCCAACTTGGCTCGAAGCCATTCATCAAAGCACTTTTAACCACTCATATCATTATTATTCAAGTGATGCCGAAATGTTACAATGAGATTAAACTCAAGTCATTTACAAGCCTTGACAGAGACTCGAATCATCAGAGACCTTAACCATTCTGCAATTCTTGCATTTATACACACATCACCAATAAGCCCACTTTCTTTAGGTGACAGAAATCTTTCTAAGTCCCAAATTTTCCAAAAATTTCGGCAGAGTTTCCTTTGTAATTTGGCCTATCCACCTGCCAGAGAATCACCAAACCATTCTAACAATACATCTATAACTCAACAAGACATCGCAATGTATATCAACAACATTAATCTCAACACTATACAAGTTATACTATCAAAATTGATACATGGGCATGCGCTGCACCTGCTCGAATCATAACATATATCAAATACCCTTCAATTACACATTAGAATCAACCCACATACTTGCCTCAACCTAGTATTTTAGTACAACACCTTCCACCAGGATACACACAGCATAATTACTTTAGTCTTCCTGAGTCTAAACGCGTTTTACTACACGTAAGGCACTTTACCTTCCAACTAAGAGATATGATAAATATTCACCATGCCCAAAGCTCGGGGCTAGACAACAGATTACAATAAGGATCTAACACCTGACAGCTCGTACATTATTAAGCTGCCATTTCCACAGTTAGGAACAATATCGATCACACGAAACTTCATAATAGCAGTTTGTAAAATCAGCACTTTGGTGCTCATGTCATAGACAAAGATCTGGCCTCAAATCCTCCCGAATGGCCCAACATATTTTACAAAGATTATATCTTGCCCCTCGATCGGAGAATCACAAGCCATCAAGGCAATCATGTTACCGTGCGCTCGAGTGCGCATACAGACGTGTGAAAGGAATCTCAAGAATTATATCTCAAACTGAATCAAGTACGCACGATAAGAATTCCAAGAAATGTGAAGTGTTTCCTAAAGGTTTGCAGCCTCCCGAGGATAAGTACAGGCGTCCCCGTACCGATCCACAAGACTCTACCAACCGGCTCAAGACTCATGAGGCCTAGTAACCTAGGCTCTGATACCAACTTGTCACGACCCCAAACCCCGGTCGTGATGACGCCTAACACATTGCTAGGCAAGCCCGACCATCTTATCCAATTAAACCAGCCAAGTATAATTAATACTGATTAATCGGCGTGATTAGCCTGTTTTCATAACAAATCAAGAAGTGTAGAACTGAAATACAAGAACACAATCCCAATCACTCGAGACAATAGTCTCTAATCACAACAATTTTCCACGATAACCAAATACCAACCGAAAAACCTTCAAATTCCTATATTTAGCCAAATGACTTCAAAATGACCTCCGGACATCCGAATTCACTTCCGATCGCTTTCCCAACTCCAAAATCACCATACGGATCTATTCCCAGACTCGAAATCCCAAATGGACATCTATAACTCTAAAATGCCTTCCAACCCAAATTTATGAAATTTTTCTAAAATACTAATTTCCACCATATACGCTGAAATGCTCACGGGTTATCAAAAACCAAATGCGGACATACGCCCTAGTTCAAAATCATCATACGAGCATGCTGGAACTTTTAGATCCCAATTCCGAGGTCATTTAGTCAAAATTCCAATCCTAGTTCATTTCTTCAACTTTAAGCTTTCAAAATGAGAATTTCCATTTAGATTTGACTCCAAACTTCCCGAATTTTAATTCTGACCATACACACAAGTCAATATACCTGAGATAAAGTTTTTCATGGCCTCAATGTGCTGAATGACGCGTCGGGACTCAAAACGATCGGTCGGGTCGTTACAATCTCCCCCACTTAAACATACGTTCGTCCTCGAACGTGCCGAGAACTACAATGATGTAGTCTCAAATAACTTGTTTAACACATCATGCACCTTCCCGTGCTACCACTACTTAGTTGAGCACATTAGCTATATAATTTTGTAGATATAATTCTTTATTCAAGCGAATAAGCCATTAGGCCAAATTCCAACACCCTGAATTTCCTGCCAAGTCTGTTTCTATCATTCGACCAACATATCAATCTCCACACGTTGTACCCAAACATTAATGCATAACTTTGTTGAATTGACACTTCGCATAACTTTACTCATATGACCACAATAACATTCTTTATTACTACAGTTGCCTACAATACCCAAATACCGATGGAAACCTCTTATTAGTTGAAGTCTCGAAATCAAATTTGAATCTCTAGAACTAAAATAGACCTTTGGATCATTACATTTATGCTCAAAACGGCAAAAATCTTCCAAAAACTGTTCCAAAATTTATCCGAGCCTCATGGGATCCCAACAAAGTATACTAACAAGTCTCATAATATATTACGAACTTGCTCGAGGCCTCAAATCACAACAAACAACACTAAAATCATGAATCAACCTCCAATCCAAGCTTTATAAACTTTAGAACTTCCAACTTCTATTTTCGATGCCGAAACCTATCAGATCAAGTCCGATTGACTTCAAATTATGCACACAAGTCCAAAAAGACATAACAGAGCTACAAAAAATTTCAAAATTTCATTCCGACCGTCGGATCAAAATTTCACCTATCAACCGGAATTCGCCAAAATACTAACTTTGCCAATTCAAGCTTAATTCTACACCGGACCTCCGAATTCAATTCCGATTGCTCTCCTAAGTCATAAATGATCCCCCGAAACTAGTCGAATCATCAGAATCCAATTCCGAGCACTCTAACTCAATAGTCAACTCTAGATTGACTTCCCATATTCAAGCTTCCTTCAAACATGCTATTTGCTTCATTTTCAACCCAAATCACTCCTAACTCACCCGATATACTCTAATATTGATATAAAAGCATAAAACATGTAAATTCAAGGTAACGGGGTGGTAATTCCCGTAACGACGGACCGGGTCGTTACATTCTCCCCGACTTAAACAAACGCTCGTCCTCGAGCGGACCCAGAGTTGTACTAGAAGCAACTCAATAGCTGAATGACCTTACCTAGCATATATTCGGGGGATCATACATCACCCTATCTCACATAAGTCCGACAACACCATATAGCTGAAATTTCTCGCTCCAACTGAACCATAAACCATATTGCACTTTCTGAAATCATATAACAAATCTGAATCCCCCGTCTATACTCAGAATACACCCGAACCAGCTGTAATAGTCCATACTCGCCACCCCGGGTGAGATCATATGATGTATCACACAACCCAATCGAAAGAACTCGAAAAATATCAAAAATCACGAAATTGGCAAAACCCGAGCCCCGGGCCCACATCTCAAAAAATTTCAAAATTTATATTTCCGGAATCCTCCTCTCGCCACGAGTCCGTACATACCAAATTCACAAAAATTGGAGTTCATTTGTCCCCTTAAATCACTATTTCTATCCAAGAGGGTTTTCTACCCTTTTCAACAAAAATTCTCAAATTAAACACTAAAACTTGCGATAGATTCGAGTTATACCACAAAAATTGAGTTAAGAACACTTACCCCATTGTTCTCTCCTAATATCCCACGAAAAATCGCCCTATCCGAGCTCAAAATCGTCAAAAATGGCAATATATTTTCGGACCTCAAATATATTCTGTCCGGCACTATTCACAGTTACTGTTCACGGTACTGTTTACGGAGTACTGTTCATGCGCGTCGATACTGTTCGCTGGGTACTGTTCATGCGCGTCGACACTGTTCACCCACGCGGTTACTGTTCACGCGCGGGAATTACTATTCATACGCTGCGGAAAAATGCAGCAGCAATACACAAATTGCAGCACACAGCCATTTTCACTAAAATGGCTCTAACTCCATCATACGAACTCAGAATTCGACGATTCTTTTTCCTATGGCTCCGCAATTTCGATACGGATCCAGTGGTTTAAACAAAACTGAATTTGGATCTCATTTACTCGGTGCAACATCAATTTTGCTCGTTAAACAATTAATTCACATTTCACGTCAAAAACTCAATCGTGACTTGATGTAATTAGACCAAACTTTCCAGATCAGTCCTGACAAAGATCTGGCCTCAAGTCCCCCCGACTGGCCCAACATAAACTTACAAAGATTATATCTCGCCCCTCGATCGGGGAATCACAAGCCATCAAGGCAATCATGTTACTGTGCGCTCGAGTGCGCATACGGACGTGTGAAAGGAATCTCAAGAATTATATCTCAAACTGAATCAAGTACGCACGAAAAGAATTCCAAGAAATGTGAAGTGTTTCCTAAAGGTTTGCAGCCTCTCGAGGATAAGTACAGGCGTCCCCGTACCGATCCACAAGACTCTACCAACCGGCTCAAGACTCATGAGGCCTAGTAACATAGGCTCTGATACCAACTTGTCACGACCCCAAACCCCGGTCGTGATGGCGCCCAACTCATTGCTAGGCAAGCCCGACCATCTTATCCAATTAAACCAGCCAAGTATAATTAATACTGATTAATTGGCGTGATTAGCTTGTTTTCATAACAAATCAAGAAGTGTAGAACTGAAATACAAGAACACAATCCCAATCACTCGAGACAATAGTCTCTAATCATAACAATTTTCCACGATAACCAAATACCAACCGAAAAACCTTCAAATTCCTATATTTAGCCAAATGACTTCAAAATGACCTCCGGACATCCGAATTCACTTCTGATCGCTTTCCCAACTCCAAAATCACCATACGGATCTATTCCCAGACTAGGAATCCCAAATGGACATCTATAACTCTAAAATGCCTTCCAACCCAAATTTATAAAATTTTTCTAAAATACTAATTTCCACCATATACGCCGAAATGCTCACGGGTTATCAAAAACCAAATCCGGATATACGCCCTAGTTCAAAATCATCATATGAGCATGCTGGAACTTTTAGATCCCAATTCCGAGGTCATTTACTCAAAATTCCAATCCTAGTTCATTTCTTCAACTTTATGCTTTCAAAATGAGAATTTTCATTTAGGTTTGACTCCAAACTTCCTGAATTTTAATTCTGACCATACACACAAGTCAATATACCAGAGATGAAGTTGTTCATGGCCTCAATCTTCTAAATGACGCGTTGGGACTCAAAACGACCGGTCGGGTCGTTACAAATAAATAGGAATTCAGCAATATATTAGATTTTTGTGTGTTATCCACGTCGTCTGCATGAATTAGGGCGACAAGCTCCAAATCGCCTAAAATTTTGCGATACCATAAAATATGACCTAATGAACAATTGACATCGCTTCGCCATGAGTGTTCTTCATTTTTTTGGATTTTAGGTCCATAATATAAGAATTCAACATGATTTTCAATTTTCTTTATGCTATAGTACACGCCATCTCATGAATTCAGGAGACCGGCTCCGTATCGCCTTAAATTTTGCGGGACCATAAAAAAAGACCTAATAAATAATAATCATCATTTCATTATGACTATTCCTCTATTTTTTGTGCATTTTAAGACCATAAAATAGGAATTTAGCATAATTCTTATATTTTCGTGTGTTATAGTCTACGCCATTTGCATGAATTTTGGCGACTAGCTTTGAACCCCTTAAAGTTTTGTGGGCCCACAAGAAATAGCCTAATTAAAAATAAACATTGATTTGCCATGTTGTTTCCTCATTTTCCGGCATTTTAGGGTTTTAAAACAACAATTCGGGAGCAATCTGCATGAATTCGGGAGATCGGCTCCGAATTGCCTAAATTTTTGTGGGCCCATAAAAATGACCTAAAGAGCAATAGTCATCGCTTTGGCAATACCATTCCTCATTTTTTATGGCTTTAAGGTCATAAAACAGGAATTCAAAATGATTTTCAAATTTTTGTGTGCTATAGTCCACGCCATCTGCATGAATTTGGGTAACCAGCTCTGAATCGCCTACAGTTTTCAGGGACACCTAATGAACGATAGTCATTTTTTTTCGCCATGACTGTTCCTCAATTTTTGGTATTTTAGGACCATAAAACAGAAATTCAACACGATTCCCAGATTTTTGTTTAATCATCAACATTATTCTTTCCTTCAATAAGGGCAGAGCTATAGTGTAGCTATGGGTTCGCGTGTATCCTATGACCAACTTTAAATATATTTTTAGATTTTCATATTACAGAATGAATTTTGGATTCTAATTTTTTTTTACTTCAGATTGGATATTTGATTTGGTACTATAGATTCTGATATTAAAAATTTGAAATTTTTATATTTAGTCCATTAGCCATATGAGAATAATAATTAGTTCTATACCCTATCCATTAGTTATTATCTTATATATTTAATATATATTACTAAGTTAGTGTCAGAATACTTTCTATTTAGACATGATTTTACTATTGCTATTTCTTATTGACAGTATTCATTCCTTATTTTTTTGATATTTTACGGCTATAAAATAGGAATTCAGTACGATTTCCAAATTTTCCTGTGCAATAGCCCACGTCAACTGCATGAATTCGGGTGACTAGCTACGAATCTCCTAAAATTTTGCGGGACCATAAAAATGACCTAATAAATAATAGTTATCTCTTTGCCGCGACCATTACTCATTTTTGGTATTTTCGAGCCCTAAAATAGGAATTCAGCACAGATCCTAGATTTTCGTATACTATAGTCCATGTCATCTACTGAATCCGGGAGATTGACTCTAAATCGCCTAAAATTGCGAAACCATAAAAATGAACTAATGAACAATAGTCATCGCTTCGTCATGGCTGTTTCTCATTTGTTTAGCATTGTAGGGTCATAAAACAAGAATTCAAAATGTTTCCCAATTTTGTGTGCTATAGTCCATGTCATCTGCATGAATTTCGGCGATCGGGTCTTAATCGACTAAAATTTTGTGGGACCACAAAAATGATCTTATGAACAATAGTCTTCACTCTGCCATAAACTTTCTTTGTTTTTAATATTTTAGGTCCATAAAATAAGAATTCAGTACGATTCCTTGATTTTCCTGTGCTATAGGACACGCCTTTTGCATAAATTCAAGCGACCGACTCCGAATCGCCTAAACTTTTGCGGGGCTACAAAAATGATTTAATGAATAATAGTCATTGCTTCGCCATGATAGTTTCTCATTTTTTGTATGATTTCCATATTTTCGTGTGCTATAGCCCATGCCATACGTATGAATTCGGAAGAGTGATTCCAGATCACCTAAAATTTTGTGGTACCAAAAAATAAACTAAAGAAGAATATTCATTACTTAGCCATGACCGTTTCTTGTTTTTTGGTATTTTAAGACCATCAAATAAAAATTCAGCATGATTCTCAGATTTCTATGTGCTATAGTCCACGCCATATGCATGAATTTGGGTGACCGACTCCGAATCACCTAATATTTTGCGGAACCATAGAAAATTAATGAATGAACAATATCATCGCTTTGCCGTGATCATTTCACTTTTTTTTGGAAATTTAGGCCCATAAAAAAATTACGATTTATCGATTTTCGTATGCGAAGCCATCTACATGAATTCGGACGACCAGTTCCAAATCGCCTTAAATTTCCCCGGACCATTAAAACGACTCGTTTTTGGTATTTTAGGGTTAATAAACTACAATTCAGCAAGCTTTGCAGATTTTTGTATGCTATCCAATTCGTCTACATGAATTAGGGCGGCCGGCTCCAAATCGCCTAAAATTTTACGAGATCATAAAATATGACCTAATGAATAATTGTCATCCCTTGGCCATGACTGTTCTTCATTTTTTTCGATTTTAGGTCCATAATATAAGAATTCAACATGATATCCAAATTTTTGTATCCGAATCGCCTAAAATTTTACGGGGCCATAAAAAATGACTTAATAAACAATAATAATCATTTCATTATGACTGTTCCTCTCTCTTTTTTTGGCATTTTAAGACCATAAAATAGCAGTTTAGCACAATTCTTATATTTTTGTGTGCCATAATCTATGCCATCTGCGTGAATTTTGGCGACTAGTTTCGAACCCCCAAAATTTATGTGGGCCCATAAGAAACAGTCTAACTAAAAATAAACATTGCTTTGCCATGACCTTTCCTTATTTTTTGGCATTTTAGAGCTTTAAAAGAGTAATTCAGGACAATTAATAGATTTTCGTGTGTCATAGCCCACACAATCTGCATGAATTCAGGAGACCGACTCCGAATTGCCTAAAATTTTGTGGGCCCATAAAAATGACCTTAAAAACAATAGTAATCACTTTGGAATTACCATTCCTCGTTTTTATGTTTTATGGCCATAAAACAAGAATTCATAATAATTTTCAAAATTTCGTATGCATTAGTTCACGTCAACTGCATAAATTTGGGTGACCGACTCCGTATCGCCTAAAGTTTTGAGGGTCACCTAATGAACGATAGTCATTTTTTTCACCATGATTGTTCCTCGTTTTTTTATATTTTAGGACCATAAAATAGAAATTCAACACCATTTCCAGATTTTTGTTTAATCGTCAACATTATTGTTTCCTTCAATAAGGGCAAAGCTATAGCGCAGCTATGGGTTCACGTGTATCCATTGACCAACTGTAAATATATTTATAAAGTTATTAAATATCTATGAATATTTGATAGTGAATATTAATGTTATATATTTAATTGTGATCGCTGTAGGTCCCATAAAATTTGGATTCTGACTCCATATCTGCCTTCATTAATATAGATCAGTTCATATTGCTTCAAACACGAAGACATTAAGCCACAATGATTCGTCAGTATTGTTGTTTTCCTTCATTTCTTCTTTTCTTGCAGATTTATCTACCATTGTGTCTTGACCATGTTTGTGACGATACAGTCCATCGTCATGTGAGTTACTGCTCCGTTTTCCCCTTATTATGTTGATGTATGTTTCAATATAAGTATTTGAGTTGATCGGGTAGAATTAGATTGGTTTTAGTTGGAAATGAGGCAAATAGTCTCTTAAAGGGGAGCTTATTTTGGAAAATTCAACCGGATGTTGACTTATGAGTTAGAGGGTTCGTATGTGGATTGGGATGATTCGATTAGCTTCAGGGAATGATTTGTGACTTAGGAGTGCGATCGGAATTGATTTTGGAGGTCCGGTGTAGAATTAGGCTTGAATTAGCGAAGTTAGTATTTTGGTGAATTCTGGTTGGTAGGTGAGATTTTGATCCGTTGGTCAAAATGGAATTCCGAGAGTTTCAGTAGATCCGTTAGGTGATTTTGGATATATGAGAAAAATTTCAGGTCATTTGGAGGTGTTTTGGTCGGGTTTTTGATCGAACATGTGTTTCAGAAGTTTTGAAGAAACTTAGGCTTGAATCCGTGGTGAATTGATGATTTTGGTGTTGTTTGGCGTGTTTTAATGATTGGAATAAGTTTGTATGATTTTTTGGGGTATGTTGGTGCTTTTAGTTGGGGTCTTGGGGGCCTCGGGGTGATTTCTTGGTGGTCTATCGGACCATTTTTGAACTTGTTATGTTGCAGGTTTTCAGCTGAACGTGTTACCGAAAATTTACCCATCGCATTCACATGGGTAGGGTCGCGAACGCATAGAGGAGAAATTGGAGGTCTGGAAATTAGTCATCGTGTTCGCGTAGTATTGATAGAGGAAGCTTCGCGTTCGCAGTAGGTGTATCGCATTCGCATAGAGAAAATCTGAGGGGCCAGGATATTGGCCTATGCGTTGGCGAGTATGGGCTCGCGATCGCGTTAGTTTAAGTCTCAGGCCTTCGCATTCGCGCGAGCGATGCCATATTTGTGAAGGGTATTTTTGGCAGCCTCAATATTTGGTCATCGCGAATGCATGGGTTGTGGCCGCATTCGTGTAGAGTAAAATGCTTGAATAGAAGGGTTTTTATTAATCATTTCATCCGCGACCCAACCATTGTTGACCACCTCAAGAGATTTATGGTAGAAATTGAAGAGATTTGACATGAATTGATTGGAGGTTAGTCTCGTGACGTAGAAACACTATTTTATTGAAGAATTAACCTTTAATTCTTGGAAAATTGGATAAAAATTTGAAGAACTAGGGCTAGGGTTTTGAAATGAAAATTTAGGATTTGAGGGGGCATTTGAACTCCGATTTTGATGAATTTGAGATGTATAGACTCGTGGAGAGATGAGGAATCCGGTGATGTGAATTTTGTAATTTTTCCAGAAGTGGGCCGGGGCTCGGGTTTTGCCAACTTCATTATTTTTGTTAATTTTCTATTCTTTTCAGTTGGGTTATGTTCCCTTAGCCTATTGTGATGTATTCCTTGTATTTTTTGTCAGATTCTATGCGGAGGAGGTCGATTTGTGAAGAAGCGCAATGCGAGCTAGGATTTCAACCGGCTTGAGGTGAGTAATGGTTATAAATGATGATTTGAGGGTTTGAAACCCCGTATTTGCACTACGTGGTGCTATGTTGAGATGAGGTATGCGCTATATGGTGAGCGTGGTGTTGTTACCACTGGGGATTCGGACTCGGTCCATCCTGATTGATGACTCTATTGTATTTTTGACTGAGACTTTGTTAATATCAATACATTTTTGGCTAGTTGCCATGTTTGGAGCCTTGTGCCGATCTATAGAACCCTTAGGGTGCGTGTTATGCTAGTGGACCTCACTTTACTTGTTGAAATCATACCCTCGGTCAAATTCTTAACTGTAAAACATAATATGAGCCGGTCTTAGCAATTGGCACTCTAAATGAGGAATACCTGGGGTTGGAAACCATGTCTTAGCTGAGTGGGCACGAGAGGCCAAGTCTATATTGACTGAGAGGGGTCGAGGACCCCATAGTGAGGGTATTTGATATACACCGGATCGGGTTGCACGCCGCAACGTATATATATATATATATATATATATATATATATATATATATATATATATATATATATATGAATCGGACTACATTTCGCAGTAGCATGTTATATGGATTGGACTGCAAGCCGCAGTGATACCCCTAGTGAGCGCAGTTGACTATTATTATTGGATCGGGCTGCAAGCCGCAGTAGTATTCTATACGGATCGGGGTGTGCGCCAAAGCGATGTTGGTAAATTGCTGGACTTTGAGAGATATTCACCTGTTTTCCCTACTTAACTATTATTTTCAGTTGTTATTTATTGCTAATACTCACTGAGTCTGAGTACTTTTCACACCTCTTTTTTTCATGCTGCACCCGCGAAGGCGCGGGTAAAGGAGTTTTTTCCAATCAAAGGACAATCAAAACGAGATTCATTAAGAGATTCAGAGTCGCCACTTGGGAGATTTATGGTGTCCCAAGTCACCGGTTTGAATCCCGAATTGATGAAAGATATGACTCTGTTTAACAGTCCGCGAACCAGAAATCCGGATAAGGAATTCTGTTAACCCGGGAGAAGGTGTTAGGCATTCCCGAATTCCGTGGTTCTAGCACGGTCGCTCAACTATCATATTCGGCTTATTTATCTAATTTATACCATGCTTTAATTCCTGTGCAAAATTCAACTTTTAACTGCTTTTAATTATTATTATTTTATAAGAACTACAACGTAACAAAAATGTACCTCGAATCACATCATACACGTATGCCCGTGATTGTTAATATATTTTTACTAAGTTGAGATTTGGGTTCGGGTCACATAAATGTGCATCCCGAATTTAAGAAGATAAAATTATTAATTACGCACCTAAAATAACTAAAAGCAATTTTATTTGGAGGAAAACCTAAAATTTGCTAACGGTCTGCCCCTAAGTATTTTAATATATACATTTGTAAAAGCACCATGCTTTGAGTTCTAAGGATCAATACTAAATTAATTTAATGAGGGCCATGCAATTATCATTTTCATGACCCGCCCCGAATTATTCTAATCAAAGGATTTCTAAATTAACTCATAAAGGCCATAAACTAATAGATCTAGTTTACTCATGGCGCGCCTGGAATTTTTTTTAACCAGTTTCTCACCACTGTTAAAGTAATCCAAAAAAATCAAAAGAAGGAGATTAAACAATGATGGCATTACTTTTACGGCAATTACAGCCCAATCTAGCATACCATTAGAAATATTGAACCATACTATAACAAGAGTATGAATACACCATTCCATTAGTGAGGCAAGTTAACTAATTCAATTGTAAAACTAAACATGAGGCCACAAATATATGTAGAATGTTACTGCTGGAGGATTTACCTTGAATTAGACTCAATCCTTCACATAGCAACCATATTAAAACATCTTACGGTATGAAAGAGTACAGAAAGCAAACTACTTCCCCCCTTTTTTTAACAATGTAAACGAACCATCATTGTCTCTATTTCAAAAAAATGAAGGAGTGTATATTCAAACTACAGCCAAAATTCCACCATAGTAGACTAACAAACCTCAAATACACAGAACATTGAGCACAACTGTTAACCTTACATGAATATTCATCATACAGATCTTAACTGAATTAATGACGATTCAAAGCTTGCATAACACCAACGAGCTGCACTGAAAGTTCAACACATGACTCTAACACCATAACACCTTTACTAACAACCTACCACATGCTTAACTAAAACTGATTTTTCTATTCGCAGCTAAAGAACCAAATCAAGACTTAAACATTCTCCTGTATTTCTAGTGTCTAACATTTTAGAGCAGTAAGGCTAAATTCCATTGAATTTTGGCAGAAATACTTAACAAAACTGTTACCCAAGATACATAACCACACCTGAAACGAATAAATCAGAGTCCATTGTTCATACAAATATGAAACAAAGCTATAATTATACTAAATCACTACATCTACCAAACTGTTAGCACATATTAAACCAAATGAATATATTGAGAGGCAAACATCATGGTTAGTTTGTCATTCCATTTCCAATTTGAGCTACACCACAACTGGTTCAAAGTATATACCTGGAATTTTAAACAGCAAAATGGAGGAGAAAATCAGTAGGCAGTTCCAGCAAAACAAGTAGTAAAACAACAGCAGCAAAAGACTCCAGCAAGCAACTTGAAACTACTATGAAATGGTAGTAGACGAACCGAGGGACAAATTGAAATCCCAGGAATAAAATCAACATAAGACTTGAAAAAAAACCAAACAAGCAGAAATCCAAGACGAAACAAACTTAGGTAAACCCAACAGACACCCTATGAATTGCAGAACAGAGCGAAGCTCAAACCAAACTGGAAGAAACTGTTGAAAAATAATCCTCAAGGACTCCAAATAGACTGATCGCTCCCCTGGCCTAACTGATGGTTAAAAGGCCTCTAAACATTGATGGTTAAAGAAAATGTAAATCTGATGGTTCCACACTCTAAAACTGATCTTAAAGCTGTATATATCAGGGTGTATATCGCCCTGCTCTTTCTCTCCAAATCCCTCCTCTATCTCTGTTTTCTATCTCTTTTATATAGCCAAAAACCAGGCCATTTTCCATCATGTTTATTCCCTAGCCCATGTTACTTCTTAAACCTTTTAACAATCCCCCCATGTGTTCTGACTTTACAGCTAAGAAAAACACTAAGCCAAACCAGCAGTTTTTTTTTCTCATTTGTTAGTTCAATAGTGCACTGACATTGGGTATAGGCAGGCCATTCATTTTAAAACAAAATTCTTAATTGTTTCCCCCATGTTCTCGTTTGGCAGTGTATTATCTTTTTAAATTAAACACTAACTAACAATTAAACAACTACACAGCTATAACCAATTCAGTCCCTAATCCGAAATCAACCAAACATTAATTCAATTCAATAGTGCATAGTGTTGTCCGGCATTTCGAACAACAAAATCCACGAAATTAAATGATGACATTCAAATCAATTCTATAACAGCATACAATTAACGAATAACAGAGAAAATTGACCAAATAAAGGGTCATTTGAGAAGAAGCAAACAGAAATCAGAAATATGAACAACTAATACTAAACAACGAGTATAACAATAAATAAAACAGAAAAAAGAAAAACAAATACCTTAAGAAGAAGAAATCAGAACCAAACAGGCTTGGGATTAAATGGACTCAAACCCTTTTTGAGGTCAAACGGGCTGTAATTGAGTGTTCTCGAGTGAGAACAACTCGACTTAAACCCATTGGGACCTCAAAAATCTTACAAACAGACTCCGAAATTTCCTAGGTTTCTTTGATGTTCGAATTTGGGGGTTGAGGAATTAGGGCTTGATTTGAGTAAAGCGGGGCCTAGATTCGTGGAGATAGGAGTTTGGAGGTTCAGGGGTGCTGGTTTGGGTGGCCGGCGACGTCTGGCCGCCGGGTTTCGATCGGTGGAAGTGGAGGGCGGCGCTAGGGTTTTGGGGGTAATTGGTTCGTCTCTCAGAGATGATTGGGGAGGGATTTTGGGCGACTGACCGGGTAATGGGGCTTTGGGGGTTTTTTTGGTGTATTAAATTGAGGCTCAATCTGAACCGTTGGATAATTAGCATCCAATGGTCCAGATTAGAAGGATGGTGGGGCGGTTCGGGCAGACCGGGTCAGGGGTGTGTTTTGGGCCGATTTTATTTGTGGTTGGAATGGGTAAAATCAACTTGGGCATAGGGATTAAATTAGGAATTGGCCCCAAATCCAATTTTTCCCTTTTTATTTTCTTTCTTTTCAATTTATTTCTAATTAAAATAAAAATACAATCCTAAATTAATTCTCGACCGAATTATCCTAAAAATATCAATTACCTCTAAATAGTAATTATCACAAATATTTAAAAGACAAATCACACAATTGGACATTTAAAGGCTAAAGATGCGAAAAATACATACTTTTTATTTTTATTTATTTTTTGTAAAACAAACTTAATTACTCTAAATTGCAAACATGAATTTTATGTACAAATGCAATATATTTTGTATTTTTATTTATTTGAACAAATAGACATGGACATACGAACGCAAACAACAAGAGAAAAAAATGAGATCAAATCCACAAACATTGCAAACAACACGAAACTCTTTTATTTTGAATTTTTTTAGAGTAATTCTCATATAGGGCAAAAATCACGTGCTCACAGCTGCCCCTCTTTGCGCGCAAACACGAAGAGTTTTTTTGCAAAGATAATGAGCAAATACGAGCGATTTTTGCCCGTTTGAGCACTCCGTATGAAGCATTATTTTGGAAATGTTTGGCCGAACCTTTGCTTCAGAAGGTCTCCTACATATCCCTGGCTAAAAGGGAATCAGGTCAATGTAGTTCGGGAAGTTTTGGTAGCTGGGACTACCATGACTGTTGTGATCTTGCTGTTACTGATGTTGCTGCTGATGCTACTGCTTAACTGATCTCCTTATTACCGTGCTAAACGAAAAATAAGAAGCTAGACTAAGTTATAGTATTGCAAATTCTTATCTATCTTTTCAACTTGATTTTGTCATGTTCCTTGCCATCCCGCTGGCTTTGATGTTTCTTCACAAGCTTCTTCTCTTCTGACAATTGTTATTTTGGCCTATCTTGATTGCCGAACACCGACCATTGGTCCTTTCCTTGTGATCTTCGAACTATTTTCCTTCGAAGTCTGAATCTATCTTTTTTGACCCTTGTTGCCTTCCTTCTGATTTTAACTTGGATTCATGCTGGGGATTTCCATTACACTCTGTCACTTTCCGATTGTTCACTATCCTTATCAAATCTTAGAAACTGAGACGTCGTTCTGCTCTTCTGGCGGGCTTCGAACTTCGTCGACAAACTCTAATCATAAATCGTCATTCCATTCTTTAGGCGGGCACCTGATTTCAACAATAAACCTTGAAAATAAATCGCCACTCCATTCTTCAGGCGGGCGCCTGACCTCAACAATAAACTTCGAAAATAAATCGCCACTTCATTCTTCAGGCGGGCACCTGACCTCAACAACAAACTTTGAAAATAAATCGCCACTCCATTCTTCAGGCGGGCACCTCACTTCAACAACAAAATTCGAAAATAAATCGCCACTCTATTCTTCAGGCGGGCACCTGACCTCAACAACAAACTTTGAAAATAAATCGCCACTCAATTCTTCAGGCGGGCACCTGACTTCAACAACAAACTTCGAAAATAAATCGCCACTCCATTCTTCAGTCGGGCACCTGACCTCAACAACAAACTATGAAAATAAATCGCAACTCCATTCTTCAGGCGGGCACCTGACTTCAATAACAAACTTCCAAAATAAATTGCCACTCCATTCTTTAGGCGGGCACCTGACCTCAACAACAAACTTTGAAAATAAATCGCCACTCCATTCTTCAGGCGGGCACCTGACTACAACAAACTTCGAAAATAAATCGCCATTCCATTCTTCAGGCGGGCACCTGACTACAACAAACTTCAAAAATAAATCGCCATTCCATTCTTCAGGCGGGCACATGACTTCAATAATAACTTGATACTTCATCCCATCCCTATCGTCTTCCTTCGCTTCCTGCACCACTTTCTTCTTCCTGCATCGCCTCTTAAACCATCCTTTCTCCTAAATTACCTTGTTCTGGAACTGCTTTCCTTCTGGGTCATGTTTTCCCTCCTGACTGTTGGGGGATATCTTTAGAATTGTTTACTTACATGCTGGGGATAATGATGCTGGGAAAATTTTCCTTTATTCCCTCCCTTTCCATTTTCTTCAAAACTTTGGTCTTCTTTTGAGATCACTGGGGGATCTGAAATGTTGCTCACCAGTGACTATACTGTCGGAGAATCCCTTTTTTTCTTTCCCAACTCCTTTTAAGACTCGCACTCCGCTCTCTTGAAAACCGTAGGATATAATATCGCTGGGGGAAATTTTTAGCGTTTCATTCTTCCGAACTGCCGGGGGATAATACCTGCCTCTTGCTTTCTGAACACAAGTTCTCTCACTTTGTTCTGTCTGCTTGGGGTATAACTTCCTTTGTCGCTACTTTTCTTTCCCTCAAAGCTGCTGGGGATAAAACCTGGTTCCAAGATCATTCTCTTGTACTAACTGGCTTCTTTCAAGATTGCTGGGGATAACCCGGGTTCAAAGATCACTTCCTCATGTTTTCTGGCCTCTTTCAAAACTATTCCACTCGAAGATGGTATTTTTCTTCCTCCTAAAATCTTGTGTTGCCTTCTATCTTTACCAACTAGGTATTTGATTTCAAGAAAATTTTCGCAACGGGAAAAAATTTTCTGCCCTAGTTTGATAACCTTCTTTGTGGCATGCTTTTCCGCCGACGAACCTTCTTTTCCTGCTTCAAATCAAAGAAAAATTGTTAGTTTCAAAAACGCGGTGAGTGGTCATGCCGCTCTCGCTGGGGGCGGTTTTCGTTTTCTCCTTTAGTTGCTTTGCCTTCCTCGAACTTTGGGGTGACATTGATACTTGCTGGGGATGGTGTTTTTGCCCCGGATAATCTCTCATCTCTTCTTTTTATTCCAACCTCAGTGTGATCCGACCCTCTTAGTCGTCGACCTGTTTGGAGAAACTATCTTCCGGATGTGTAATTTGTGTTCGTACTGTTCTCCGCCGTATTCTGTAATTCCTTTGAACCTTCCAACTAACCTGTCGTTCCAGTCCTAACATCATAACGTCTTTTTGACTTATTGCCTTGTTCCGCGCCTACTCATCCTCCTTTACACCACTTTGGGCGACTTGGTAGTAAGCTTTGAAAAGTCAATTCTCGATATAAGCATAAAAAATCTTTAAAGAGAGAGAAAAATGATAGATAAAATGAAATAAATAAAAAGAATGCTGACTGCAAAAGTTAAAAGGAAAACTTTTCTAAGCCCAAGACTGGGAAAAACTTATCTGAATGTATAACCAATCCAATGGTTATGTCGTGCCTTTGAAATTAATCTACCAACTATATTTATGTCAATCGCTTTTCTGACGGCTTTGTTTTGCTAGAAGTAAACAAATATCCCAACCTCGTCCTATGCGGACACCTTACAACCATCTCACTTTGTCACCTCATAGTGCCCTTCAAGGGGTTTTCACTAATGAGATTCTCTCATTTCTCTTGACCTCCCGTCGCCTTAGGGTGCCTGTAAAGGTTTTCACCGTAAGACTCTCTCATTTTATTTCTCTCGGCTTTCTTCGCCTTAAGGTGCCCGCAAGGGTTTTCACCGTTAAGACTCTCTCATTTTGCCTTCTTTCTCTGCCGCGGCTGGGGTATTATCAACTAGATTCCCTCTAATGGGCTATCCATTTTCAGCTTGTGAGTCCTGAATTCAGTCAAGGATCGGGGTGTCATTCTCGGCTTTCCTTAGCGTGACTTGGCATTTCTCAAATACTGATCGAGAGGTCTTTTTGGTCATTAATATGGTTTTTGTGTACGAGGCTAGAGAAAAGGGATTTAACCTCAACGGGTAGCTCATTACAACTTTTGGAATCTACACTTTCTTTTCAAACGAAACATGACTTCTGCCCCAGTTTTGTTGCTAGGGGAATCTTTGATTTTTATTTCACTATGACCGAGCCATGTGGCGCCTACGTATCCTCTTTGAGGAATCAGGTCGAACGTAGTTCACTTTTTCTTGTGACTTTTCTTTGTTTCTTTTTCTATTATGTTATACATCTTCATTGAGGATTCCAAAAGAGGGTATATGAAAGAATAATTAAGGCTCAAAAGGGAAAACAAGGGTTAAAGTGTTTGGGTAGTAGAAAAATTGCCTCTGTCATTTCATTCTCCGAAAAATGCCAAATACAAACAAACAAAACCAAACATTGACAAATACATTAAAGAATTACACATAATGTCTCTTGACTGCATCTGAATTGATAGCCATATCGGTGCATCTTCCCTCGATATCGGTTAGACATAGAGCACCGTTGGATAATACTCTAGTCACAACAAATGGTCCTTGCCAATTTGGAGCGAACTTGCCTTTTGCTTCGGCCTGATGTGGTAGAATTCTCTTAAGCACTTGCTGTCCCATTTCAAATTTCCTGGGACGTACCTTCTTGTTATATGCTCTCGTCATTCTCTTTTGATACAATTGGCCATGACATACTGATGTCAATCTCTTTTCATCAATCAAGCTCAATTGCTCCAATCAGGCTTTGACCCACTCATCGTCGTCAATCTCAGCTTCAGCGACATTTCGGAGGGATGAGATCTCAACTTCTGCTGGTATTATTGCTTCAATTCCGTACACCAACAAGTAAGGAGTTGCACCTACTGAAGTTCAGATGGTAGTGTGATAACCCAATAGTGCAAATGGTAACTTTTCATGTCATTGCCTAGACCCTTCTACCATCTTTCTCAATATCTTCTTTATATTCTTGTTTGCTCCCTCAACCACAACATTTGCTTTGAGACGATACGGTGTGGAGTTTCGATGTGTAATCTTGAACTGTTGACATACCTCCTTCTTCAATCCACTATTAAAATTGGCACCGTTATCCGTGATGATTACCTTTGGGATTCCAAACCTACAGATGATGTGGGAATGTATGAAGTCCATCACCGCCTTCTTGGTCACTAATTTGAAGGTTTTAGCCTCCACCCACTTGATAAAATAATTGATGGTTACTAGAATGAACCTATGACCTTTGGAAGCCACAGGTTCTATAGGTCCGATAACATCCATACCCCACGCAACAAACGGCCACGGCGCTAACATTGTATGTAATTCGGTCGGCGAAGAATGAATCAGATCTCCGTGTATATGACACTGATGGCATCTTCGTACGAAACTTATACAATCACCCTCCATAGTGAGCCAATAATATCTTGCTCGAAGAATCTTCTTTGCCAATACATATCCGCTCATATGTGGCCCACAAACTCCGGCATGTATCTCTGTCATCACTGTTGCGGCTTGACCTGCATCTATACATCTCAACAATCCCAAATCCGGGGTTCTTTTGTACAGCACCCCACCACTAAGAAAAAATCCATTGGCCAATCACCCAATAACTCTCTTTTGATCTCCAGTTGCCTGCTCTAGGTATATTCCTAACCCGAGGTATTCTTTGACATCATGAAACCATGGCTCGCCATCCATTTCTTCCTCTAACATATTGCAATAAGCATGTTGATTCGGAACGTAAATATGTAACGGATCAACATAAATCTTGTCTGGGTGATGTAGCATCGATGCCAAAGTAGCTAAAGCATCGGCAACCTCATTATGCATTCTTGGGATATGTCTGAATTCTACTGACCGGAAGCGCTTAGTCAGATCATGCAAACATTGACGATACGGGATAAGCTTCAAATCTCTTGTTTCCCATTCTCCCTGAATCTGATGTACCAGAAGGTCCAAGTCCCCCAAGACCAAGACGCCCTGTACATCCATATCCACTGCTAATCGCAACCCTAAAATGCATGCTTCATACTCAGCCATATTGTTGGTGCAATGAAAACGCAGTTGAGCAGTAACAGGATAATGATGTCCTGTTTCAGAGATAAGCACAGCCCCTACTCCGACTCCTTTTGAGTTCGCCGCTCCGTCGAAGAAAAGCTCCCACCATGGATCCTGGGTTAGTTCTAACCCATCAATTTGCAATACTTCTTCGTCCGGAAAATACGTCTTCAAAGGTTCATATCCATCATCGACAGGATTCTCAGTTAAGTGATCGGCTAAGGCTTGAGCTTTCATAGCCGTCCTCGTCACATAGATGATGTCGAATTCTGTAGGTAATATTTACCATTTTGCCAACCTCCCTGTAGGCATAGGCTTCTGGAAAATATACTTCAATGGATCCAAACGTGAAATGAGTTAAGTAGTGTATGAAGACAAATAATGTTTTAGCTTTTGGGCTACCCAAGTCAAGGCACAACAGGTCTTCTCCAAATGAGTGTATTTGACCTCGTAGACTGTGAATTTCTTACTGAGATAGTAAATGGCCTGCTCCTTTCTGCTAGTAAGATCATGCTACCCCAGTACGCAGTCGAACAAATTCTCCAAGACCGTTAGATAAAGAATTAGAGGTCTACCAAGTTCAGGCAGAACTAGTACGGGTGGGTTTGACAGATATCCTTTGATTTAGTCGAACGCTTCCTGACATTCTGTCGTCCATTCTATCACAGCGTCTTTCTTCAACAGACGGTATATAGGTTCACAGGTTGCCGTAAGCTGAGCAATAAACCTACTGATATAATTTAATCTTCCCAACAAACTCATTACCTCTGTTTTGTTCTTTGGCGGGTGTAGCTCCTGGATGGACTTGATCTTTGATGGGTCCAACTCAATGCCTCGTCGGCTGACGATGAATCCTAGCAACTTTCCTGACGGAACCCCGAATGCACATTTGGCCAATTGAGCTTAATATCATATCTTCGAAGTCTTTGGAAAAACTTCCTAAGGTCAGCTATGTGGTCTTCTTGGCGTTTAGATTTTATGATCACATCATCCATGTACACTTCAATTTCCTTGTGTATCATATCATGAAACACCGTAGTCATCGCCCTCATGTATGTTGCCTTTGCGTTCTTCAGGCCGAACGGCATTACCCGATAGCAGTAAGTTCCCCATGGTGTGATAAAAGCCATCTTTTCCGCGTCCTCTTCATCCATTAAAATTTGATGATATCCCGCATAACAGTCCACAAAGGATCCGATCTCACGCCCGGCGTAATTATCAATCAAGATATGGATATTGGGAAGCGGAAAATTATCCTTAGGGCTTGCCTTGTTGAGATTGCGGTAGTCAACACATACTCTGATCTTCCCATCTTTCTTTGGCACCGGTACTACGTTAGCCAACCAATCGGGGTATCGAGTGACGAAATGACTTTCGCTTGTAGTTGCTTGGTCACTTCCTCCTTGATCTTTACACTCATCTCCGTCTTAAACTTCCATAGTTTTTGCTTGACGGGAGGGCATGCCGGGTCAATGGATAATTTGTGAACCACTAAATCAGTGATGAGTCCCGGCATGTCGTCGTACGACCATGCAAAAACATCTTTGAATTCCATGAGTGTCTTGATTAATTCTTCTCTGAGGTTTGGTTCGAGATGGACACTTATTTTGGGTTCTTTAACATCATCCGTATCCCCAAGATTAACAGCCTCTGTATCATTTAGATTGGGTTTGGGCTTTTCCTCAAATTGACTTAATTCCTCGCCGATTTCTTCTAAGGCTTCATCTTCGTCGTATTCCGATTCACTCTCATCATTTCTTATTATTATTTCTGAACCAGATTGACTTTCTAGACTGGGTTGATTATTCTTTAGGCACGCCACATCATTAAGATCAGTTGAAAGAAAGCTGTAAATGAAAGTAAAAGAAAAAATAAATAGAATTAGAAGAAAAAGGAACCAAGCTTCATTAATTGGAAAGTACAAGAAAACAAGGTTTTCACACTCTAACCCAAATTGAGAAGCAAAATAAAATGGACTACAACCCTGGGATAGTCCCAAACAATACTTGAAAGACAAACACAAAGCAGACTGCCAAGACTCCTTTCGGGTAGGAAGCGGAGTAGCATCCCAATTATTTAATTTTGTTTGTGGCCCCACAAATTGTATTTCAGCATGGTTGGGCCCTTTACCATATTCTAACATGCACACATCCGAGAACAGATCCTCGAACTTTCTCAGAAGTTCTTCATCTGGTTTGACCATAGGGCCAGAAGTCCTTGTTGTCGGATGTCTTTCGATTTCAGACTTGACAAAGGATTGGGAGAGGCACAGAACGTGCTTTGGTAGTACCCATGTCTTCTGTTTGATTCTCTTAGCTCACTCAATGTCTTCTGGTGTCGGTTCAAATCCCACACCGAACGTCCCTACATTTTCGAGCGAAGAGACCGGCTATACAATACCTTGTAGAGATGCACCCAAACCTTTGCCAAGCACGAAACTATTTCCCATCATTTCATAAGCCACCATTATGTATGCAGAGATTACTTTGTCGTTAGGAATGTACTCCCCCTCTGGAACTCTGTTAATGGACACCGTATCACAAATCTGATACACCCATGACCCGACGTCCTCTTCTATCTCAACAAAAGGAACGATGGTGTCAGCTGTAGATCATTTTCTCTATGGACCACAATCTCTTGTCGATCCCACTCGAACTTGACAAGCTGGTGTAGACTAGACGTAACCGCTTTTGCAGCATGGATCCACGGCCATCCTATCAAAAAGTTATACGAGACCACTATGTCCGACACTTGAAATTCCAGGGTGAATTCCACAGGTCCGATTGTCAGTACCAACACTATATTCCCGACTAATTCCTTGCCTCCTCTGCCGAATCCCCGGACACAGATGCGATTCTTGCATACCCTGCTGATATTTACTTACAATTTGTTCAATGTAGAGAGGGGATAGATGTTCGCACTGGACGTGTTGTCAACCAGAACCCTGGTAACCACAAACTCTTCACATTTCACCATAAGATGTAGGGCTTTGTTATGATCGGTACCCTCCTCAGGCAGCTCATCATCAGTGAAGGTAACCTGGTTTGCCTCGAATATCCTATTCGTGATCTTTTCGAGGTGGCTGACGGAGATCTTGTCAGGTACATGGGCCTCATTTAGGATTTTCATTAAGGCTTGTAGATGTTCTTCAGAATGGATCAGTAATGACAGTAATGAGATTTGAGCCAGGGTTTTCTTGAGTTGTTACAAGATAGAGTAATCATGCAACTTCATCATCTTCAAAAACTCCTCTGCTTCACCGTCAGTTACCGGCTGTTTTACCGTTGCCGGATTGATCTTCCTTAATTCCGCAGGGACGAAACATCTCCCTGAATGAGTCAAACCTTTTGCCTCACAGACTTCTTCCTTGACCTCTTTTCCTTTGTATGTCATTGTAACCCGGTCATAGTTCCACGGAACGGCTTTGCTGTCGGCTATCGGCAAATAAACTGTCGGCCTGATGATGAAGGGGTCTATACGGACACCTGCTATAGTTAGGACAGGTTTGGTTGCTGCCCCTAGTACGACTATCTTCACCTCCACTGGTTTCATAAGTGCTGTGTTTGCACTTCCCTTTTTTGCTTCTGACCCATCTCGTAATTCCTTCTCACGGATGAGTGACTTGTCATGGCTTGGCCCCTTTTTTCATTCCGACCCCACTGGACCTGATCATCATCACGGTCTGAGAGGTTTTCTCATGTCCCTCATCTACCCGTACCAACTCGATCATGTTGGTCTTATGATGGGTTGGGAGCGGATTCTGGTTAATGTTGGGTTCCGCTGGAGTCTGGACCTCAATTCGACGAGTGTCGATAAGTTCCTGGATAGCCGTTTTCAATCTCCAACATTTTTCTGTGTCGTGCCCTGTGCACCCCGAACAGTACTCACAATTTATAGAGTGATCCAGATTTCTTGGTGGAGGATTTAGCAATTTGGCCTCGACCGGGTTCAACAATCCTACCTGCTTCAATCGATGGAACAAACTGGTGTATGTCTCTCCCAAGGGAGTGAAAGTCTTTGGTTTTGGTGCTCTATCATTCTTGAAGGTTTGGTTTGGACGAAAACCCGCACCCGTGCAGTTCCTGTATGCTCTTGGGGGTGGGTAGTTATTTTGTGGTGTTGGTGCACGCCACGGTGCCTGGACGGGAGGTGGGGCATATGACTGGGCATGATGGACGGTGAAGTGAGTATCCGGTATTGGGTAGTAGTGTTGCGGGTGGCTATATGGATTGTGTAAGTAATTTTGTTGGTGGGGTTGTGGTGGATTATATTGGGGTGCGGGGCCTCTAGCTCGGAACCAGGCTCCTGAATCAACCGCTGCAACTTCTTCCTTTCTCTTCTTCCCAAGCACTCCTCCAGTGACACTTTGAATGGATTGAGTGGTTGCCTTTAGAGCAGAATAGCTCATGATTTTGTTAGCTTTCAAGCCCTCCTCGATCATGGCTCCCATCTTTATTACTTCGGTAAATGACTTTCCTACGGACGATATCAAATTCCCAAAATAGGTTGGCTCCAATGTCTGCAGGAAGTAATCTACCATCTCGTTTTCTCTCATTGGTGGATCTACCCTTACTGCCTGTTCCCTCCAGCGGAACCTAAATTCTCTGAAGCTTTCGGCGGGCTTCTTCTCTAACTTCAGCAATGATAAGCGATCAGGGATTATTTCAAGATTATACTGAAACTGACCGATGAATGCTTGGGCCAGGTTATCCCATGTAAAGCATCTGCTGGGATCTTGCCTGGTGTACCACTCTAGTGCAGACCCTCCTAAGCTCTGACCGAAGTAAGCTATCAGGATTTCATCTCGCCCTCCGGCTCCTCGCATTTTGCTGCAGAAACCTTCGAGATGGGCTACTGGGTCGCCATGCCCCTCATATAGATCAACCTTGGGCATTTTGAACCCAACGGACAATTGAACATCTAGAAATGGGCACAGATCTTTGTAATCAACACTGACTTGGTTGCCCAAACCATGCATATTCCTGAAGGATTTCTCCAGGCTTTTAACTTTCCGAATAACTTCCTCCTACTCCAAAATTTTGAGATGCCTTTCCGATTCTGCCCGATTGTCCCAGTGAGGGGTGTGTGAATGCGGTTCAGGAGCCTTAAAGGTAGGCTCGAGAGAATAGCAATGATTGTCATGGATTTGAAAGAGCGGCTCACTGGACGACTTCTGTAAAGTAGCAGGTGGAGGTGCCAAAAAAACAGGGGTAACCGGTGGAGGAGGATTTTGTTTGGCCGGTGGAACCTGGGGTGTATAAGGGTTTTCCCCTTGATAATATGGATAGATCGGGGCACTTGTCGATGGGTCAATGGGCGGACGCTCCAGAGCTGGTGTAAGAGTAGTAAGGCTTGATAATGACTGTCCCCTAGCCCAGGCTAGGTGCATCTCTGTTATCTACTGTTTCAACCTATCCACTTCCTCTTTCATTATCTGTATCTCTGATTTCTCCCCATCAAGACTTTTCCCGAAACTAGACATGCTCGCTGGAAGTGGACCTTTTGATCTAGTATGGTAATGGTAATTGGCGAGTACGTTCTGTCAAGTCAACTACTAAAATTCTCTGGAAAATGCGACAAACTTGTTAGTTCACAGAGTTTAACAAATATGTTATCGCACGTTCGATGCAATGCACCTAGTCAGTTAACCATTTCAACATGTTTTGGCCTTTGTCGCATGCCTCATCCCAACTTGTCTATTGGAATTTTCAAACTTTTTTTAATTAATTTAAAAAAACGAATCTTGTTATCACGACCTTTCAACACTTAAAGAAGATTTGAAGGCTGTGTAGCAGGATACCGGTGATGACTATGTTCTGTTTTTGCGGAATTAGTCTTTCGGCGCCCCTTTTGAAGCGTTTGGCTATTTTCGCAAAATTTCCTAACTCTTGACTAAGGACAAATCTCTTAATATTTATTATTTTTTTATTCTTTTAGTTTTTTGTTTTTTTGAAAAAGCAGTATTAGTTGAGCCCGATATGGGTTGCATACGTATCTCACGCCCGGTGAGAATCAAACTTGCGTAGTTCGGGAAACGAACTAAATTATTTTTAAAAGAAAACACACTATTTTTAAAAGCCTTTTCAAAAAATTATGTTCAAAGAAACTAACTATTTTTTCATAAAATTAACAAAAAATTATTTGGCAATTGTTTTCATTTTCAGAAATTATTTAAAAAAACAGACTATTTTCCATAAAATTATTTTGACTTTACATACTGACATTTTCCACTTCTTACCCTGTCTCTTTTTTAATAACAAACCGGTCGGCATGTAAGATCGAAACAAAAAATGCACAGACAAAGATGCATCAAGTTGGTCTTTTGTTTCGGGTACACCTGTCCTAGATAGGCCCAACCCCTGTGTTGAGCCTCCTAAGTCAGATATGCACATGATGCAAATAGACGTTCCTATCGGGGATCTGGCATACAGTTTTGTTATTCTAAGTCATCATCCTGTTGGAAAAGGTGTCTAGACTGGCTTTACTCGAGCGGACAACTCGAGCCGAGGAGTGTTAGTGCACCGGTAGCATGGGTTTCCGGCTTAATTGAAAATACTCCCCGCCTAAACATGTGTAACTACAAATCCTTCACCGGGTGCCAATCACCACAGCTATCTTGAAAAAACGGGCTATGTCCAGCAAATGCTCGATATTTTATTTCAAAGAGACTGGAAAGAGCAAAAATGTGTATCAGCATAATTTATACACAATTCACAAAATTTCAAAGCGGTAAAAGCAACATTTAGCATATTAAATACAAACATATAATAAAATTAGATAATAATAAACCAAATACAACAATTATTCAAAGCTCGAATTCTTAAACCCTGAAGCAGTAGTTCTGGGTTTGCAGTCCCCAGCATAGTCACCAGAGCTATCACACCTCCTTTTTTCATGCTGCACCCGCGAAGGCGTGGGAAAAGGAGTTTTTTCCAATTAAAGGACAATCAAAACGGGATTCAATAAGAGATTCAGAGTCGCCACTTGGGAGATTTATGGTGTCCCAAGTCACCGGTTTGAATCCCGAATTGAGGAAAGATTTGACTATGTTTAACAGTCCGCGAACCAGAAATCCGGATAAGGAATTATGTTAACCCGGGAGAAGGAGTTAGGCATTCCCGAATTCCGTGGTTCTTACCACGGTCACTCAACTGTCATATTTGGCTTATTTATCTGATTTATACCATGCTTTAATTCCTGTGCAAAATTCAACTTTTAACCGCTTTTAATTATTATTATTTTATAAGAACTGCAATGTAACAAAAATGTACCTCGAATCAAGTCATACCCGTATGCCCGTGATTGTTAATATATTTTTACTAAGTTGAGATTTGGGTTCGGGTCACATAAATGTGCATCCCGAATTTAAGAAGATAAAATTATTAATTACGCACCTAATATAACTAAAAGCAGTTTTATTTGGAGGAAAACCGTGAAATTTACTAACGGTCTGCCCCTAAGTATTTTAATATATACATTTGTAAAAGCACCACGCTTTGAGTTCTAAGGATCAATACTAAATTAATTTAATGAGGGCCATGCAATTATCACTTTCATGACCTGCCCCGAATTATTCTAATCAAAGGATTTCTAAATTAACTCATAAAGGCCATAAACTAATAGATCTAGTTTACTAATGGCGCGCCTGGAATTTTTCTAACAAGTTTCTCACCACTGTTAAAGTAATCCAAAAAAATCAAAAGAAGGAGATTAAACAATGCTGGCATTACTTTTACGGCAATTACAGCCCCAATCTAGCATACCATTAGAAATATTGAACTATACTATAACAAGAGTATGAATATGCCATTCCATTAATGAGGCAAGTTAACCGATTCAATCGTATAACTAAACATAAGTACATGAGACCACAAATATATATAGAATGTTACTGCTGGAGGATATACCTTGAATTTGACGCAATCTTTCACATAGCAACCATATTAAAACATCTCACGGTATGAAAGGGTACATAAAGCAGACTACTTCCCCCCCCCCCCTTTTTTTAGCACTGTAAACGAACCGTCATTGTCTCTATTTCAAAAATGAAGGAGTGTATATTCAAACTATAGCCAAAATTCCACCATAGCAGACTAACAAACCTCAAATACAGAGAACATTGAGCACAACTGTTATTTTACATGAATATTCGTCATACAGATCTTAACTGAATTAATGACGATTCAAAGCTTGCGTGACACTAACGAGCTGCATTGAAAGTTCAACACATGACTCTAACACCATAACACCTTGACTAACAACCTACCACATGCTTAACTAAAACTGATTTTTCTATTCGCAGCTAAAGAACCAAATCAAGACTTAAACATTCTCCTGTATTTCTAGTGTCTAAAGTAAGGCTAAATTCCATTGAATTTTGACAAAAATACTTAACAAAACTGTTACCCAAGATACATAACCACACCTCAAAACGAATAAATAACAGTTCATTGTTCATATAAATATGAAACAAAGCTATAATTATACTAAATCACTACATCTACCAAACTGTTAGCACATATTGCACCAAATAAATATATTGAGAGGAAAACATCATGGTTAGTTTGTCATTCCATTTCCAATTTGAGCTACACCACAACTGGTTCAAAGTATATACCTGGAATTTTAAACAGCAAAATGGAGGAGAAAATCAGTAGGCAGTTCCAGCAAAACAACAGCAGCAAAAGACTCCAGCAAGCAACTTGAAACTACTATGAAATGGTAGTAGATGAACTGAGGGACAAATTGAAATCCCAGGAACAAAATCAATAGAAGACCTGGAAAAAAACCAAAAAAAGTAGAAATCCAAGACAAAACAAACTTAGGTAAACCCAACATACACCCAATGAATTGCAGAACAGAGTGAAGCTCGAACCAAACTGGAAGAAACTGTTGAAAAATGATCCTCAAGGACTCCAAATAGACTGATCATTCCCATGGCCTAACTGATGGTTAAAAGGCCTCTAAAAATTGATGGTTAAAGAAAATGTAAAGCTGATGGTTCCACGCTCTAACACAGATCTTAAAGCTATATATATCAGGGTGTATATCAGCCTGCTCTTTCTCTCCAAATCCCTCCTCTATCTCTGTTTTCTATCTCCATTTTATAGCCAAAAACCAGGCCCTTTTCCAGCGTGTTTATTCCCTAGCCCATATTACTTCTTAAATCTTTTAACAATCTCTACATCTGTTCTGACTTTACAGCTAACAAAAACACTAAGCCAAACCAGCAGTTTTTTGCTCATTTGTTAATTCAATAGTGCATTGACATTGGGTATAGGCAGGCCATTCATTTTAAAACAAAATTCTTAATTGTTTCCCCCATGTTCTCGTTTGGAAGTGTATTATCCTTTTAAATTAAACACTAACTAACAATTACACAACTACACAGCTATAACCAATTCAATCCCTAATCCAAAATCAACCAAACATTAATTCAACTCAACAGTGCAAAGTGATGTCCGGCGTTTCGAACAACAAAATCCACGAAATTAAACGACGACATTCAAATCAATTCTATAACAGCATACAATTAACGAATAACAAAGAAAATTGACCAAATAAAGGGTCATTTAAGAAGAAGCAAACAGAAATCAGAAATATGAATAACTAATACTAAACAATGAGCATAACAATAAATAAAACAGACAAAAGAAAAATAAATACCTTAAGAAGAAGAAATCGGAACCAAACAGGCTTGGGATTAAATGGACTCAAACCCTTTTTTAGGCCAAACGGGCTGTAATCGAGTATTCTCGAGTGAGAACAACTCGACTAAAACCCATTGGGACCTCAAAAATCGTCCAAACAGACTCCAAAATTTCCTAGGTTTCTTTGATGTTCGAATTTGGGGGTTGAGGAGTTAGGGCTTGATTTGAGTGAAGTGGGGCCTGGATCGTGGAGATGGGAGTTTGGAGGTTTAGGGGTGCTGGGTTTGGGTGGCCGGCGACGTCTGGCCGCCGGGTTTCGATCGGTGGAAGTGGAGGGCGGCGCTAGGGTTTTGGGGGTAATTGGTTCGTCTCTCAGAGATGATTGGGGAGGGATTTTGGGCGACTGACCGGGTAATGGGGCTTTGGGGGTTTTTTGGTGTATTAAATTGAGGCTCAATCTGAACCGTTGGATAATTAGCATCCAATGGTCCAGATTAGAAGGATGGTGGGGCGGTTCGGGCACACCGGGTCTGGGGTGTGTCTTGGGCCGATTTTATTTGGGTTGGAATGGGTAAAATCAACTTAGGCTTAGGGATTAAATTAGGAATTGGCCCCAAATCCAATTTTTCTCTTTTTATTTTCTTTCTTTTCAATTTATTTCTAATTAAAATAAAAATACAATCCTAAATTAATTCTCGACCGAATTATCCTAAAAATATCAATTAACTCTAAGTAGTAATTATCACAAATATTTAAAAAACAAATCACACAATTGGACATTTAAAGGCTAAAGATGCGAAAAATACATACTTTTTATTACTTTTTATCATTTTCGTAAAACAAACTTAATTACTCTAAATTGCAAACATGAATTTTATGTAAAAATGCAATATATTTTGTATTTTGTTTATTGAACAAATAGACATGGACATACGGACGCAAAAAATAAGAGAAAAAAATGAGATCAAATCCACAAATATTGCAAATAACACGAAACTCTTTTATTTTTAATTTTTGGGAGTAATTCTCATATAGGGAAAAAATCACGTGCTCACAGTACTCACTTTACACCCTACACCTTATGTGAAGATACAAGGATCCCGGAGGTATAGCTGAGTTTGTTGTTGCTGTGCAGTTTAATTATCAGAGTCATCGAGGTAGCTGCCTGTCGTCGGCAGGACCCAATTTCTCATCTATCTTTACTTTACTTCCGCATCTAGACTTTCATATGTATAGGATGTTTCTCAGTTGTATCTAGAGGCTTTCACTCATGACGCCAGATCTGATAGGGGCTGCATTGGCATTATTATGGTTTTCGTACTACTTTTATCTATTATCACAGATTGAAAATTTGCTTAACTGATGATTTCAATTCAAATAGATGATAAGGAGTTTCGTATTTAGGGTTGAGAGTATTTGAAAGGTCGGGCTTGCCTAACAAGGTGTTGGGCGCCATCACAACCGGGGTTTGGGTCGGGACAAGTTGGTATCAGAGCCTAGGTTACTGGGTCTCGCGAGTCATGAGTCGGTTTAGTAGAATCTCGTAGATCGGTACGGAGATGTCTGTACTTATCCTCGGGAGGTTGCAGAACCTTTAGGAAAACTTCTTTTTCTGGAAATACTAGTCGTGTGACTTTGTTGATCCGAAAATTAAACTTACGTATTCTATTCTCTCGCAGATGGCGAGAACCTGTGCTACCGGTCATGGAGGACGACCACCAGTACCACCCTCTCGAGGCTGTGAACGCGGTCGTGGTCATGGTTGAGGCAGAGTAGCAGAGGCAGCATCTGTTGACCCACCAGTTGCCCCAGTTCAGGGCCAGACTCCAGTTGTTGATGTTCCAGCAGAACCTGTGCAGGCACCAGCAGTGTCCATTGTGATTCTGGGTCTCCAATAGACATTTGCCCAGATACTATTAGTTTGCACAGGCCTAAGCCCAAATAGTCTTTGCCACCACTACAACGGCTACTTGTCACGTAGGGGAAGGTAGTCAGACCACCGCTGCTCGGACACCCGAGCAGGTGATGCAGGGTTTATAGACATCGGGAGCAGCTCCAGGATTTTGTGGTTTTAGCGGTGCCATACAATAAGCAGCATAATCTCGAGAGGTTCAATAGGCTTCAGCCTCTAACTTTCAGTGGTGCTATGCTTCGGATGACAAGGATTTGGGAGTCCAGCGGGCTAGCATTCACGCATTTCAGTTCACTAGGGCTGCCTTCATATGGTGGGAGGCATATTAGCAGTGTAAGCCGGTAGGTGCAGCGCCGTTGTCATGGTAGGAGTTCTCCACTCCCATTTTGGAGAAGTGAATGCCACGGTCTCAGAGAGAGGAGTTGCGTAGGCAGTTTGAGTGGCTTCCACAGAGAGACATGACTGTGACCTAGTATGAGGCGAGATTTTTTAAGTTAGCCCGTCATGCCTCATAAATGGTTCCGACCGATAGTGAGAGGATCAAGAGGTTTGTAGATGGACTTAACTATCACCTTCGTATTCTGATGACTCGAGAAAGAGTCCTGGGTATTTCCTTTGAGGATGTAGTTGATATTGCTCGTGATATTAAGTTGGCGCGCCATCAGGATAGAGAGGACAGGGAGGCCAAAAGGCCTCGAGGTACTGGTAGCTTCAGTGGTGCTCCGTCTAGAGGTCAGTTCTAGTAGAGCAGAGGTCGATCATTCAGGCCTCCTTAGACAGCTCACTCAGAGTATAGTGGGTCATCTTCTGGTCGGGGTTATCAGGGTTCTCAATAGAGTCAGCTAGCCTTTAGTGCACTTTCAGCGCATAGTTCACCTCATGCCCCATCTGTTCAGGGTTCATCCTGGTCGATTGCATCAGCTAGCCACTCTGGCATGAGGGGTTCCCTTTAGTCCTAGTTCTCAGCACCCGGGAGTTGTTACAAGTGTGGTGAGTTCGGGCATATTTGGAGGGAGTGTCCTCGTCATGCATCTAGTTCATATCAGTAGAGGGGACATCCCTCATCTTTCGGTCCAGTATCTTCAGCACCCGCCCTGCCAGCTAGGAGTGAGGGACAGGCAGCTAAGGGCCTCCCAGAGGGGGAGGTTGATCAGGTGGTGGTCAGGCTCGATTCTATGCTCTTCAGGGCTGGTAAGATGCTATTGCTTTGGATGTTGTTATCACAAGTATTAATTCAGTTTGCCACAAGGATGCCTCAGTTTTATTTGATCCCAGTTATACTTATTCCTATGTATCTTCTTACTTTGCTCATCATTTGGGTACGACCCGATGGTGTCTTGCTTTACCTGTGCATGTATCTACCCCGATGGGTGGTAATATTATTATGGACCATGTATATTGGTCATGTCTTGTTACTATTGGGTGTCTGGAGACCCGAGTTGACTTGTTCTTATTGAGCATGGTAGATTTTGATGTTATTCTGGGCATGGATTGGCTATCTCCGTGCCATGCTATTCAAGACTATCATGCCAAGACAGTCATATTGGCCATGCCGGGTGTTCCGAGGATTGAGTGGCGTGGCATGACTGACGATGTTTCCAGTAGGGTGATTTCCGTCCTAAAGTCCCAATGGATGGTTGAGAAGGGTTGTCTATCATATTTGGCTTTTGTGAGAGATGTTGGAGCTGAGACGCCTAGCTTTGATTCTATTCCCATTGTGAGGGATTTTCTAGATGTGTTTCCAGCGGACCTACCTGGCATGCCACCAGATAGGGACATTAATTTTGGTATTGACCTGGTGCCAGGCACTTAGCCTATCTCTATTTCTCTCTATCGTATGGCACCATCTGAGTTAAAAGGGTTGAAAGAGCAGCTTCAGGAACTCCTGGATAAGGGGTTTATTCATCCTATTGTATCACCGTGGGGTGCACCGATCCTATTTGTGAAGAAGAAGGATGGCACAATGAGAATGTGTATTGACTACAGGCAGCTAAACAAGGAGATAGTGAAGAATAATTATCCACTACCTCATATTGATGATTTGTTTGACCAGCTCCAGAGAGCAAGGGTATTCTCTAAGATTGATCTCCGTTCAGGCTATTACCAGTTGAAGATTAGAGATTCCGATTTTATGAAGACGATTTTCAGGACTAGATATGGGCACTATGAGTTTCTTGTTATGACTTTAGGGCTGACTAATGCCCCAGCCGCGTTCATGCACTTGATGAATAGTGTATTTCAGCTATATTCAGATTCATTTATGATTGTGCTTATTGATGAGATCTTGGTGTACTCACGTAGCCAGAGGGAGCACGCACAATATTTGAGAGTGGTATTACAGAGACTGAGGAAGGAGAAGCTTTATGCGAAGTTCTCCAAGTGTGAGTTTTGGCTCGGTTCTGTGGCTTTCCTGGGGTATTCAGATTGATCCAAAAAAGATAGAGGCGGTGCAGAGCTGGACTAGACCGACCTCAGCCACGGATATCCGTAGTTTCCTTGGGTTGGCAGGGTATTATCACCGGTTTGTTCAGGAATTTTCTTCTATTGCATCCTCCTTGACCAAGTTGACTCAGAAGGGTGGTCCATTCGTGTGGTTGGAGAAGTGTGAGGAGAGCTTTCAAAAGCTCAAGACAACTTTGACCATGGCTCCAGTGTTGGTATTTCCATCAGCTTTAGGTTCTTATACTGTGTATTGTGATGCTTCGCTAGTTAGGATCAGATGTGTGTTTATGCATAAGGGAAGAGTTATTGCATATGCTTCTCGTCAGCTAAAGCCCCACGAGAATAACTACCCTGTACATGATTTGGAGTTGGCTGCTATAGTTCATACTTTGAAGACTTGGAGGCACTACTTATATAGTGTATCTTGTCAGGTGTATACTGACCATTGCAGCCTTCAGCATTAATTCAAAAAGAATGATCTTAATTTGAGGCAGCGGATGTGGTTTGAGTTACTCAAGGACTATGACATTACCATTTTGTACCATCCGGGGAAGGCCAATATAGTGGACGATGCTTTGAGCCACAAGGCGGTGAGTATGGGTAGTTTGGCATACATTCCAGTTAGGGAAAGGTTCTTTGTAGTTGATGTCCAGGCTTTGGCCAATCGGATAGTGAGGTTAGACATTTCAGAGCCTAGTCAAGTGTTGGCTTGCGTGGTTTCTCGATCTTCCTTGTATGACCGCATCAGAGAGAGCCAGTATGATGATCCACATTTGTTTGTCCTTAAGGACAGAGTCCAGCATAATGATACCAGAGATGTGATTATTGATAGTGATAGCATGCTGAGGATGCAGGGCTGGATTTGCGTGCCCAAGTGGATGGGCTTCAGGAGTTGATATTGGAGGAGGCCCACAACTCGCGATATTCTTTTCATTCAGGTGTCGCGAAGATGTATTAGGATTTGAGAAAACATTACTGGTGGAGGAGAATGAACAAAGGGTATTGTGAGTTATGTAGCTCGGTGTCTCAACTGTCAGCGGGTCAAGTATAAGCACCAGAGGCCCGATGGTGTACTTTAGCGCTTGGATATTCTCGAGTGGAAGTGGGAGAGGATTACTGTAGATTTTGTGAGTGGTCTCCCTCGGACAGCGAGGAAGTTAAATTTGATTTGGATGATTGTGGATCGACTGACCAGTTCGCGCACTTCATTCCGGTGTGTACCACCTATTATTCTGAGCGGTTAGTAGAGATTATCATCTGGAGATTGTTCGATTGCATGGGGTCCTAGTTTCTATTATCTCGGATAGAGGAACATATTTTACTTCCCAGATTTGGAGGACTTTTCAGCAGGAATTGGGTACACATGTGGAGTTGAGAACAACATTTCATCGCCAGACGAATGGACAGTCCGAGCGTACTATTCAGATATTGAAGGACATGTTGCGAACCTGTGTTATTGATTTTAGAGGTTCTTGAATTGAGTTCTTGCCACTTGCAGAGTTTGCTTACAACAACAGCTATACATCCAGTATTCAGATGGCACCGTATGAGGCCTTATATGGGAGACCGTGTAGATCTCTAGTTGTTTGGTTTGACCCCGGCGAGGCTAGGCTATTGGGGATGGAGTTGGTCCGGGATGAGTTAGAGAAGGTGAAAGTGATCTAGGAGAGACTTCGTACAGCTCAGTTGCGTCAGAAGAGTTATGAGGACCGGAAGGTCCGAGATGTATCTTATATGGTGGGGGAGAAGGTCTTGTTGAAGGTTTCGCCCATGAAGGGTGTCATGCGGTTTAGGAAGAAAGGTAAGCTGAGTCTGAGGTTTATTGGCCCTTTTGAGATACTTAGGATGATTGGGGAGGTGGCTTATTATTTTTCTTTTCCACCCAGCTTGTCTAGCGTTCATCCGGTATTCCATATATCCATGCTCCGGAAGTATGTTGGGGACCGGTCTCATGTGTTGGACTTCGGTACAGTTCAATTAGATGATGATTTGACCTATGATGTGGAACCAGTGGCTATTTTGGGTCGTCAAGTTCGGAGATTGAGATAAAGGAATATAGCTTTGGTGAAGGTGTGGTGGAGTGGTCGAACCGCGGAGGAGGCCACTAGAGAGATCGAGCGGGAAATGTGGTGTAGATATACTCACTTGTTTGAGGTTCCAGGTATGTTTCTTGACTCGCTCGAGGACGAGCGTTTGTTTTAGTTGGGGAGGATGTGATGACCTGTCCCGTCGTCACGTGAGTTACTGCCTCGTTTTCCCCTTGTTATGTTGCTCTATGTTTCAATATCAGTATTTGAGCCGATCGGGTAGAATTGGATTGGTTTTAGTTAGAAATGAGGCAAACAGTCTCTTAAAGGGCAGCTTGTTTCGAAAAAGTCAACCGAATGTTGACTTATGTGTTATAAGGATCAAATGTGTATTCCGATGATTCGGTTAGCTTCGGGGGATAATTTATGACATCGGAGTGCGATCGGAATTGATTTTGGAGATCCGGTGTAGAATTAGGCTTGAATTGGCGAAGTTAGTAATTTGGCGAATTCCGATGTAGGTGAGATTTTGATCTGGGGGTCAGAATGTAATTCCGAGAGTTGTAGTAGCTCCATTAGGTGAATTTGGATGTGCGAGTAAAATTTTAGGTCATTTGGAGGTGTTTTGGTCGGGCTTTTGATCGAATGTGTGTTTCGAAAGTTTTGAAGAAACTCAGGCTTGAATCCGTAGTTATTTGATGATTTTGGTGTTGTTTGGTGTGTTTTGATGATTGGAACAAGTTTGTATGATGGTTTGGGGTATGTTGGTACTTTTAGTTGGGGTACCGGGGGCCTCGGGATGATTTCGAGTGGTCAATCGGACCATTTTTGGACGTGTTATGTTGCAGGTTTTCAGCTGAAAGGGTTGTAGAAAATTTATCCACCGCCTTCGCGTGGGTAGGGACGCAAAAACGTAGAGGAAAAATTGTGGGTCTATAAATTAGTCATCGCGTTCGTGTCCCCTTGGTCGCGTTCGCGTTGTATTGATAGAGAAAGCTTCGCGTTCGCAGTAGGTGTATTGCATAGAGGAAATCTGAGGGGCCAGGAATTTGGCCTACGCGTTCGCGACTATGGGCTCGCGATTGTGTTACTTTAAGTCTCAGGCCTTCGCGTTCGCGTGGGTGATGCCGTGTTTGCGAAGAGCATTTTTGTCAGCCTCAATATTTGGTCATCGCGAACGCGTGGGTTGTGGCCGCGTCCGCGTAGAGTAAAATACCTGGGCAAAAGGGTTTTTATTAATCATTTCATCCGCGACCCAACCATTATTTTCCTCCATTGTTGACCACCTCAAGAGCTATTTGGTAGAAATTGAAGAGGATTTTGACGGGAATTAATTGGAGGTATGTCTCGTGACCTAGAAGCGCTATTTTAATGAAAAATCAACCTTTAATTCTTGGAAGATTTGGTGAAAATTTGAACACTAGGGCTTGGTTTTTGAAATGAAAATTTGGGATTTGAGAGGGCATTTGAACTCCGATTTTGATGAATTCGATATGTATAGACTCGTGGCGAGATGAGAAATCCGGTGATGTGAATTTCATAATTTTTTGAGAAGTGGGCCTGGGGCTAGGGTTTTGCTAACTTCGTGATTTTTGTTAATTTTTTAGTCTTTTCGATTGGGTTATGTTTCCTTAGCCTCTTTTGACGTATCCCTTGTGGTTTTGGTCCGATTCTACGCACGAGGAGATCGATTTGCGAGGGAAGCGCAAGGCGAGCTAGGATTTTGGCTGGCTTGAGGTGAGTAATGGTTATAAATGAAGTTCTGAGGGTTTGAAACCCCGTATTTTCACTACGTGGTGCTACGTTGAGATGAGGTACGCGCTATATGGTGAGCCTGGTGTTGTTACCGCAGTGGATTCAGACTCGGTCCATCCCGATTGATGACTCTGCTGTATTTTTGACTGAGACTTAGTTAATATCAGTACATTTTGGACTTGTTGCCATGATTGGGACATTGTGCCGATCTGTAGAACCCTTAGGGGGCATGTTATGCTAGTGGACCTCACTTTACTTGTTGAAATCATACCGTCAGTCAAATTCTTAACTGTAAAATATAATATGAGTTGGTCTTAGCAATTGACACTCTAAATGAGGAATACCTGGGGTTGAAAACTCTATCTTAGCTGAGTGCGCCCGAGAGGCCAAGTCTATATTGACTGGGAGGGGTTGAAGACCACATAGTGAGGGTATTTGATATACACCGGATCCGGCTGCACACACATATATTTATATGACTGCACGTCGCAGTATTATAGCGATTGGGCTGTAGGAGCCCCTCCGGAGTATGCACACCCCAAGTGAATGCAGTCGACTATTATTATTGGATCGGGCTGCACGCCGCAATAGTATTTTGTACGGATCGGGTTGCGCGCCACAAAAGTGTTGGTAAATTACCAAACCTTGAGAAATATTCCCTGTTTTCCCTGCTTAGCTGTTATTTACTGACTTTACTGTTGGTTATAGAACTGTGTAGTGTTATTACGAGATTTCTTACTTTCAGTTGTTATTTATTGTTATTACTCACAGAGTCGGAGTACTCACTTTACTCCCTGCACCTTATGTGCAGATACAGGGATCCTGGAGGCATAGCTGAGTTTGTTGTTGCTGCCCAGTTCATTTATCGGAGTCATCGAGGTAGCTGCATGGCGTCCGTAGGACCCGATTTCTCATCTTGTCTTTCCTTTACTTCCGCATCTAGACTTTCATATGTAGGATGTTGCTCAGTTGTATCTAGAGGCTTTGATTCGTGACGCCAGATCTGATAGGGCTTGTATTGGCATTATTATGGTTTCCGTGCTGCTTTTATCTATTATCACGGATTGAAATTTTGCTTAACTTATGATTTAAATTCAAATAGCTGATAAGGAGTCGTATTTGGGATTGTGAGTGTTCGAAAGGTCGGACTTGCCTAACAAGGTGTTAGGAGCCATTACAACCGGGATTTGGGTCGTGACAATATTTTTTCTTTTTTGTTTAAAATAGAGTTAGTATGAGGTGTTCATATTCATATGTTCTGTTGCTTTTTTTTTAGATTTCGAAAAGAAAAGATGCAGCTTCAAGAAGAGAACTCTTGTATGGTGAACCGATCTTAATTTCCTCCTTGTTTTGTTTTCATTGCCTTTTATTCTACATTTTAGGTAATTATGGTGATTTAATATACCTAACAATTTTTTGTCAATTATTTACCACAATTAGGGCCTTACTTAGTTTACTCTCGTTTGAATTCTCTTTGTTTTATTTTTATTGTTCTCGTTGTTGTTGTTTTCATTTGGGATTGTGTTGTATTCAACATTCCTATCCGTATCAGGAAGTTGCATCGTATATTTTAGCAAATAAAAATTTTCTTTGCTATGATTCTTCCAACCCACTTGTCATGAATACAATACATAGGGACTAAAATTACTAGACAAGTCCTTATATGTATGTGGCGTATACATAATATTGTCTTCTAATTTTAATAGGTCACTGAAATTTTGTATAGACTAACAACAACAATAACAAATATTTGATCCAAATGCATACTCGGAATCAAAAAGTCTAATTTTGCAAGTGTAATCCTAAGGAAATATAACAATAAGAGAAAATTGAAAAAATAAGAGCACTTTCTTATTATTTATTTATTTTGACAACCATTAATTTTATTTTTAGTTTTTATTTTAGGATTTGAAAATGCTTCCAAGAAAAAAAGACCTAAGATTAAGCACATGCTTCCTTCAAAAGGTTGGGGTGCAATATAATTTACTGGAGTAGATAGATATAAAAAGGCAAGGCAAAAAACAATATAGAAAGTAATACCCTTTAATTAATTGGAATATATTTCAATTAACAACCATGTTCTTAACACTCATTACATGACATACAATGTTTTTGCTATTTGTCTCCATTTCTATTTAAATTCTGTCACAACCAATTCCAACATGTTAGATCTTTCACGGTTTCACGGCTAAAATAATGGTAGGACAGCCGAGTACACAAAATATTTTGTATTTGTCAAATTCTTAAAATCATACCATCTTTAGATGCTTGATCTTGGAATGTCAATATCTCTACAGGAAACTCGCAGTTACCAGTTGATGGATTTTCTGCCACAATTTCAGCTAAACCATCAAAATCACACAATTCTACTTGCTGCTTATGCTTTTGGAAGAATACATTAAAAGCATAAGAAATTTTAGAATCATCACTTAATCCATCACACGAACCTCCTTTTTCCAGGGACGTACAATCTGCTACATTGCATGCAGAATTATAATTCTTATTTACCAAATCCATGTCTTCTCTATTTCCATTAAACACACACCACCTATTTGGCATTTTCACTATCCCTTTAGCCTGAGTTGGATAAGTATCACGATCTTGTAATGAAAAATCAATCTTGTATTTTGGATTCCCATCTGCTTGGTAAATTCCCCAATGTCTTTGAAATGCACCAAATATAGTACGAAACTCATTTTCATCTGATAAACTATGGAGAAATACATCTATAGGACCTGGTTTAAGAGGTGTTCCTTTATTTGAAGCAATAAATTTCAAGAAACCTTTAAAAAATCTCTCTGCATTTTCAATATTTGCATGTGGATATCCGTCTGTTGGCCAACCAATTTGACCTATCATAATTTTCATATTAGGGTATCCTGCTTTTCTTATTGCCCATGCAACAGAATCTATCATTAGTTCCACAACATTTGTGTACGTAAACTTACCATCTTGAATCTTGAATCCGCTCTTATTATCAAAGAAGGCGAATTCCATAGTGTAATTCAATACTTCTTTAATGTAATGGATTGGAAACATGATCAAATCAAAGGGTGCTCCAGTTTGATTATAGAACTCTAACGATTCAAGCATTTTTTGTTTTATATCATCGCGAAAATCGGCTTCTGATGGAACTTTTGTAAGCTTTAAAACATCCATGCCATGGGAGGTTGTAGTTTTGACATACCCTAATCCCATATCGTCAAGAGCTTCTCGTATTAATTTTATTACGTTCACAACTTGATCCGTCCTTGCTGCTTTCATAAACGTATTCGAAAATGGGTCAGTCCCAACGGTTAAATATCTGCAAAATATGTAACAACATATATTAAGGAAATGAAATCGTAAAGTCTAAGTAAGGCGATTGCAATAATGCAGCAACAATAACAACAACGACCACAACAACAATAAAATTAAAATTCAGTGTTATCTCATAAGTGAGGTCTGGGAGCAGTACTGTCTACACAAACCTAACCTTCCTTGTGAAGACAGAGATATTATTTTTAATAAACACTCGATTCAAGGCAAGGTGGAGCCACGATGTTGATTGCAGGTTCAGCAGAACCCATTAACTTTTATGCAAACCCTATATTTACATTGTATTAAGAAATCCAATGGATACGTATAAATTATTAATTTAAAACTCGGTAACTGAAAAAATTATAATCCCAAAGTCATACGGTTAAAATCCTAGCTCCATCTCTGTCTCAAAAAATAGTAAAAATAAAGTAATAAACAGTAACGACGACAATATAATACGAACAAATGAAATAACACGTGAGTTTGCAATAATAATAGTTACTTAAACAAATTAAAAATGATTGAATACGTACTGTATATTTACACCTTTGTTGATTGGATTCTTGACTCGGTCATTTACCCAAGTATACGCAAGGTCTGTCCTATTTGCCTGCCACATGAAATTATTTACCAATGTAATAGCGAGGCTAATATTAGTTCCAGAAAATATTTCACTAATATCAGAGCCTGAAGTTCTTAATCTCAACACTGGAATTTGATTTTGTAAAAGTAAGTCAACAACCATTGATGGAACCAATTGTTGTGACTGCATTCTGCCCCATGTTATGCCCACAAAGCTGTTTACTCCAATTGCCATGCACAAAATTATGAAACACATGCCTATTATAAACCTCATTTTGCCCTATTTTTTCCTTGAAAAATTAAGCTTCACAATGATCTTCGGGACATCTTTACCGTTGCACTAAATGTTTTCCTTTTTTCGAGGAGTTGTTTTTACCTTATTTGCACAGTATAATCAAAGGTGATACCTTTATATATTAACACAAATTGAAATTTTACGGGGTCTTCAAATTATATTTGAAGATCCCAAAAGTGGAGTTGCTTAATTCTACATGGGTATATATATTATTAGATACATAGATGGAGATAGAGAGGGTTGGGGGTGGGGGAAAGAAGGAGAGCAATGTTATAAAGAATAGAGAATTGTAAAAGATGAAGAAACAAAACTTGTTTCATTCAATAATTTAAAGGAAATTAGGAAAACCAAAAAGAAAAAATGCTAATGTCAAAGGTGGCCATCTATTTCCGATTATTCAGCTTCACTACTTGTTTTACTTATCATTTTGTTTAATATCATATATATATATATATATATATATATATATATTTGTATGGATAGACATACTAATTCAGTTACATATTTGTGGTTATAATTTAGTACTACTAATTTTGGTAAATAGTATTACAAATTCTTTTTACAGTGCATATATGTAGGTTATTAAAGGAAACTACTATGCTAAATATGAACGGTATACTATTTACAATCTACCGCGAATTTATCAACCTATCTAAATGGATTTTTTTGTCACCACTAATTTAGTATTTTCATTGATAAGATATAAACTTTTTTATTTTCTGTGTTCAGATCAGCTTTGTCATAATGTCCATCAGTTTTAACAAAGCAAGATATGTTAAACCAGTGGATAAATTCCTGCTTTGGCTTGCGTTTGAAAGAAGGTTTTTGGTGATCAGATCGATTCTCTTAGTGAGGAATTTTGAGAAATTAAATTATTTGATGACGCACTTAGATTAATTAATGAATATAATGGCCTTCATCAAGAAAGTTTTATAACACTGTATTTGTAAAATAATTCTGGAAATATAAATAAATACAAATAAAAATGTGCATAAACAGAAATGAAAGAAAAAACTAATTCGAGCTCACTTAATTCACAGTGTTTCCTTAAGGAATTTAATCCCCTCCTAGTATCTAAGGTTATGGATTATTTCCTCCCACAATAGAATGAATACACACTAGTATATTGGTACTTCAAACCCCAGTGTTTCAGCGAACACAAAGTTCGGTAGCAAATCACACTTACTTTAATTTTTACTTTCTTTGTAGTGAAAATATACAGAAGAAAGAATGAGAAACTCAGAAAATTCGTAGTGAAATTCTGAGCAGAATAGTATTGTATTTATAGCCAAAAGTTAGGTTGAAATCTGAAGAGGTGCAACTCTTCAGAATGGTTATTTCTGCAAAACTGCCACAGCATAAATGTCATTGCATAAATGGCTATTTACTCAACAATAAAGAGGGAAAATAAAGAGGGAAAATTGATGGGTAGTTAATTTTCTGTTACAAAAATAAAAACTGAAATTTGGATTTAATATTAATTTTTAGTTAATATTAATATTATGTTATTAAAATAAAAATATTTAATAACATTTCTGTTAATATTTTTATATTAACAAATAAATTTGGTCCAAAAATTTAATCAATCAATCGATCATTTGACCAAATCCAAATCCAAATCCGAAGCCAAAGCCGAAGCCGAAGCCAAAGCCGTAGTCGTAGCCGTAGTCGTAGCCGTAGTCGTAGCCGTAGCCGAAGCCGAAGCCAAGCCAAGCGAGCGAGCGAGCGACGACGGCGCGAGGCTTGCTTTCTTCTCAACTCTTTAAGAGCTAGAAGAAGAGCAATTGCTTATATACCCATAAAAACCTCTTCCTCTTCCGATATGGGACAATACCCATTTACCAAGGAGGGGGAACTTGAAATTTCACTCAAAAATTTCATTTCCCTCTATTTCTCATTCACCCTCTTTTAAGCATTTAATATATTAATTAAATATATTGAAAGAAACCCAACAATCCCCCACATGAATGGGGAATGGCTATATCACGAAAGTATGTATGAAAAACTGTGTGATTCGCAAGTAAGGATTAATTGCATCTGGATAAGTAGATTTCCCTTTGAATTTTCCGTAGTGAACTTATGTTGGATATACTCGATCAATCGGTAGATTTGATATCTTTGAACCATCGAATTTTGGTCTATACCTAGACAACCACAAGTCTCATTGTTGTGTTCGTTTCAGCCATGAACACCGCCTGGTTTCATAAGTGCGTAGAGAACTGGCCTTACAAAGTTCTCCTTGAAGCGGCTAACACTTCACACTTACATAGGTGATTCCTAAACGTGTCATACAGTAGATACACTATTTGATATACCCCGTATCAAATTTAAAAATCATTAAAAAGCCTTAATGAATTATCCTTGGTACTGAACATTGTCTTATACGAGAATGAACCAAAAGTTTATTTGATAATGTGAACCGTCATAAATAACTTTGTTTGATCTTCTTGAACCTAGATCTTGGGACCTCTAGTCTTCTAGGTAAAGTTACCACCACTATGACTTGTTCTCTGTCACAGTCCCATTCTCCTTGATGATTTCTCAACTACATCTCTAGTTAGGTCTTTTGTAAGTGGATCCGCCATATTATCACTTAACTTTACATAGTCAATCATGATAATTCCTCTAGAGAGTAATTGTTTAATGGTTTATATCTTCGTCATAAATGACGAGATTTACCGTTATACATAATGCTCCCAGCCCTTCCAATTGCCGTATGACTATCACAGTGTATGCATACTGGTGTCAAGGGTTTGGGAAAAATGGAATATCTTCCAAGAAATTTCGGAGCCATTCAGCTTGTCACGACCCGGATTTCCCACCATCGGGAGTCATGATGGCGCCTACTAGTGGAAGCTAGGCAAGCCAAATCTTACTTACATTTCCATTAGTCACAACTCTCTTTTTAAAACTTTAAAAAAAATTATGTAATTATAGCGGAATAAATAAATTTAGCGGAAGACTTAGCAAATTTTACTAGATACGATATAGAAAACCCCAACATGATACATTATCCAAGACTGGTGTCACAATACTCACGAACTTCTAAGAATAATACACATAATCGTCTGAAATAAATATAAGTTGTTTATCTCGAATACATGAGATAACAGAATGAAAAATATAGATAGAGGAGACAACGGGTCCTACGGACGCCTGCAAGGCTACCTCGAAGTCTCAGTAGTCGGAATATCCACAATCGTGCTACTGCCGTTGTTGCTGTCTGTAGCCTGTATCTGCGCAAAAAGAGCGCAGAGTGTAGTATCAGCACAACCAACCCGATGTGTTGGTAAGTGCCTGGCCTATCCCCGCGAAGTAGTGACGAGGCTAGGACCATACACCCACATAAACCTGTATAGTTGGAATATATACATATATAACAGTAGGAAAACATTATCGAATATTTATAAGGAAAGAATCTGCTCTGAAATGGAAAACAATAATTTATAATATACGAAGTAATTTGAACAATGGAATAAAACTTACTTTCATGTCTCAATTCATTTTTCATTGCATATCTTGTGGTAGGCGTACCACTCGCTCCCAGATTTAACAATAGGCTACCGGCAACTATGGCCAATTCCAAGATTCAAATAACTTTGTGGTCGACATGCCACACGATCCCATTTCTTATTATATAAGTGGTCGGCGTGCCACACGATCCCAATTCTTTAATAATATATATTACCGGTATTGAACCAATAATCTCTTATAAACAGTAAGTATGTAAAAGTATTACTGGTATTAAACCAATAATCTCTGATCAACAGTAAATATATAATAGTATTACCGGTATTAAACCAATAATCTTCAATTTTAACAATATTTATATTACCGGTGTAAAACCAATAAATGATAATAAATCAACAATATATGTTTGTTACTGATGTGACACCAATAACCCTTAATCAACAATTTATATATATTATAAGTATAAAACCAATAATAATTTCCTTTCACATAATCACATAGGATTAATAGGAATTTAATCCATTTAAGACCCACGGTCATGCTCGACCCCCAACGTATAGATACACGTCACCATGCCTATACGTCAGACTCCACATAACAATTAACACATAAACTCAATTCCTATTCCCTCAAGCTAGGATAGAATAAACACTTACCTCGAATGTTTACGAACAATTCAATCTGTAGCAATGCCTTTTCCTTTCAAATTTGCCTCAAATCCAATCATATCTATACACAACTGATTTAATATCATCAATTCTACTTAACAAACTAGTTCATATGGCTAAATATAATTTTCACAATATTTTGCCCGGAATAGTGAAAATTGACCCCGAGCCCACATGACCGAAACTCGAGGTTCGAACCAAAATAAATTCACCCAATCATCCACGATTTCAAATATACAATTTGTTCTTAAGTTCGACCCCAAAACGAGGTCTAGATAGCAAATTCTTTGAAAACCCTAACTATATTCATTTCTCTAATTTTTCTACCTATTTATACATATTTAGGCCTAGGAATTCAAATAATATTGATGAAAAATGAAGAAAACGAGTCAAGAATCACTTACCCAAGAATTTTGATGAAGAATTGCTCAAGAATCGCCTAAAAATTGTGGAGAAGGGAGAGTTTGAGAAATGGGATTTTTATCCCGTTTCTGTTCTGTTTCAGAACTTAAATCACTGGGCAGACATTTTACTCTATGCGATCGCTGGGCCTGTGATGCGATCGCATAGAAGAAAATAAAGGGGGCGGAAAATTGCTCTATGCGATCACGGAGCAGCGATGCGATCGCATAGAAGAAAAAAATGGAGGACTGCACTTGCTCTATGCGATCGCAGGACTGGTATGCGATCGCATAGAAGGATTTTTGGGTCTCAAATTTTTACTCTATGTGATCGCGTAGGGGTAATGCGATCGCATATAAGGATTTCCTGGACTTCACATTTACTCTATGCGATCGCGGGGAAGCAATGTGATCGCATAGAACAAACTGGATGGCTACTTAATTAACTCTATGCGATCGCGAAGGACCTATGCGATCGCCTAGAACAAATTAATGACTTCCCAATTAACTCTATGCGATCGCATAGAACAAAAACCTGGACACCAGCAACCAGCAAAAATACCAGATTTTTGTAAGTCCAAAACATCCAGTTACCTATCCGAAACTCACCCGAGCCCTCGGGGCTCTAAACCAAATATGCATACTAACTCAAAAACATCATACAAACTTGCTCGCGCGATCAAATCGCCAAAATAACATCAAAATCAATGAATTGAGCCTTAAAACTCAAGAATTCTTTCAAAATTTCATAACTTCCAAAATTTCCAATTTAAGGTCGAAACACGTCAAACGACGTCCGTTTTCAACCAAACTTTACAAGAAGCGCGTAACCAACATATATGACCTGTACCGGGCGTTGAAACCAAAATACGAGCCCGATACCATTACTTTTTAATCAAATTTCAGTTTCATTTTCCTTAAACATTTTCATAAAACAATTTAACAAAAAAATTCTTTTACCGGGGTTCTAGACCTCGGATTTCGATTCCGGGCATACGCCTGAGTTCCAAATTTTTCTACGGATTTCTAAGACCGTCAAATCACTGGTCCGGGTCCGTTTACCAAAAATGTTGACCAAAGTCAACTATATCAATATTAATATCAAAATTCTTCAAATTTTTCACATATTTCATATATTTCAACATAAAAATTTTCTAGCTTCGCACCTGGACTGCACACGCAAATTGAGGCAACTATAAATGATATTTTCAAGGCCTCATAAGCTCGAAATGATTAAGAAAACAAGTGATAACCATTTGGGTTGTCACACAGCTTCTTCACCAGTTTTATCCAAGGCTATGAACTCAGCCTCTATTGTAGAGCGGGCAATACAAGTTTGTTTGGACGACTTCCAAGATACCGCTCCTCCACCAATGGTGAATATATATCCACTTGTGGACTTGGAATCAGTTAATCTGGTGATCCAATTTGCATCACAGTATCCCTCAATGACCGCAGGATATTTACTGTTGTGCAAAGTGAAGTTCTGAGTATGTACTAAGTACCCCAAAACTTGTTTCATGGCCATCTAATGAGATTGACCTGGATTTTTCGTATATCGACTCAATTTACTAATAGCACCGGCTATATCTGATCGTGTACAATTTATGATGTACATTAAGCAACCCAACACACGAGCATAATCTTTGGGTGCTTGTTTTAATCCGTAAAGGGACTTAACAAGTCTACACACCTTCTTTTCTTTACCTGGAACCACAAACCCTTCTGGTTGTTCCATGTAGATTTCTTCCTCCAACTCTTCATTTAAGAAAGCCGTCTTAAAATTTATTTGAGGAATTTCAAGACCATAAACAGCAGCTAACGCTACTAATGTTCATATGGACGTAATTCTTATAACCGGAGAGTACGTATCAAAATAATCAAGACATTCTCGTTGTCTATACCATTTGACCACAAGTCTTGCATTATATTTGTCAATAGTGCCATTAACTTTTATTTTCCTCTTAAAGATCCATTTAGAACCCAACTGTTTATTTCCAGGAGGAACATTAACCAATTCCCATGTATGGTTGTTCAATACGAATTTTATTTCACTATAACTATCTCTTTCCATAACAATGATTCCGAAGAAGACATAGCTTCTTTAAATGTTCGAGGCTCATTTTCCAATAAGAAAGTCACAAAATCTGGTCCAAATGAAGTATATTTTCTTTGACGTTTACTACGCCTTGGATCCTCATAGTTAAGTGTACTTTCGTTTACTTCTTCCCGAGGTCATTTAGATCCTTCGCTAATCGACTCACATTCTTTTTTATACGGATATATATTTTCAAAGAACTCAGCATTATCTTATTCTATAACCATATCATTGTGAATGTCGGGATTTTCTGATTTATGAATCAGAAATCGATATGCTTTACTATTAGTCGCATATCTTATGAAAATACAATCAACTGTTTTCGGTCCTATTTTTACCCTTTTGGATTTAGGAACTTGCACTTTTGCCAAATACCCCCACACTTTAAAATAATTCAAGTTGGGCTTCCTTCCTTTCTATTTTCCATATGGAATGGATTGTGTTTTGCTATGGGGTACTCGATTTAATATTCGGTTAACCGTAAGAACGGCTTCCCCCTACAAGTTCAGTGGCAAACCAGAACTTTATCAATAATGCATTCATCATCTCCTTTAATGAACGATTCTTTCTTTCTGCAATCCCATTGGATTGGGGCGTGTAAGGGGACGTTGTTTGATGAATAATTTCGTATTCTAAACATATTTGTTCAAAAGGAGATTCATATTCACCACCCCTATCATTTCTTATCATTTTGATGTTCTTGTTAAGTTGTGTTTCTACTTCATTTTTGTATTGCTTGAATGCGTCTATTGTTTCATCTTTACTATTAAGTAAGTAAACATAGCAATATCGAGTACTATCGTCAATAAAAGTTATGAAAAACTTCTTTCCACAACGAGATGGTATTGACTTCATGTCACAAATATATGTGTGAATTAAGTTTAAAGGATTTGAATTCCTTTCGACCGACTTATAAGAATGTTTAACATACTTAGATTCCACACATACTTGATAATTTGATTTCTCACATTTAAGTTTAGGCAATACTTCCAAATTAATCATTTTTCGTAAGATTTTATAATTGACATGACCCAAACATATATGCCATAATTCATTTGACTCAAGTAAGAAAGACGAATCTGATTTATTATTATTTTCAACCACCATTACACTCATCTTGAAAAGGCCCTTAGTGAGGTAACCTTTTCCTACAAACATTTCATTCTTACTTATTACAACCTTATCGGAAACAAAAACACATTTAAAAACATTCTTAACAAGTAGTCCAGTAGAGACTAAATTCTTCCTAATCTCGGGAACATGAAGGACGTTGTTCAAAGTCACCACTTTGCCGGAAGTTCATAACTAGGAATTTTGCATGATTTTGAACCGCGCTTTACCTTAGCTTTGTGCAATAAATGTGTTTAAGTGGCTCTGAACTACTTACAAGTGTGCTAATTTGGAGGTTTGCACGAATAGAGGATGAATACCATCAAAGAGGCTCAAAAAGGAGTGAAACCGGCAAAGTGCCAACAAAAAGAGAATGGACTTCAAGGAAGCCAGTGCGGACCGCACTGTTTTGGTGTGCGGCCGCACAGGTTAGTTCAGAGACACAAGAGGATCAAGCAAGAACTGCGCGGACCGCACTGATTTGGTGTGCGGTCGTGCAGGTGAACTTCATAGAGACCTCAAATGCAGATCAAACCCACGTGGAGCGCGAGACAAAACAGTGCGGTCCGTGTTACTGTGCTCACGCGGCCGCATGACATATCAGTGCGGTCCGCGTGTATAAAGGATCAGAGGGCATGCAAGCAGAGGATTTGTACAGTGCGGCCGCATGTCAAATATATGCGGTCCGCGTCACTGTTCCCACGCGGCTCCGCGTCACCGTTCCCACGCGGCCGCATGCCAAAAGTATGCGGTTCGTGTGCTTATTCCAGAAGAGACCTTCAACAGTCCAGTTACCCTACGTGGCCACACGACAAAAATGTGCGGTCCGCATGAGCCCCGTTGGGGCATTTTTGTCCGGAAATTTCTAGGTAGTATAAATAGCTTCTTTTTCTTTTTTAGGTCAGATTTTAGGATACACTGTAGCGGCAGAGCTCCTGAGGAACCTATTTACGCCTATTTTAGGCAATTTTGTACAAGTTTAACCTTGAATCTCATTTCCCATTAATTATTATGGCATTTTTAGCTTTAATTTCTTCTTCTTCTTCATTTTCTATGTCTAGCTAAACCCATAGCTAGGGTTGTAGACCAACCCTAGTGTGGGTAATTGATGGGTTAGGAGATTAAATGCATGGGTGATTATGGGTAATTGGTTTTGGGTTGAATGAATGTATTTAATTTGGATTTTGTGGCTGCAAACATGAAGTCTACATTAGTGGGTTTGGTCTCTACTTGAGAAAGAGGGGCTAAAACCTCTCATTCAATTCCAACAAGAACTTAGGATGGACCCATGAGAATGGTAGTCCTAAGTAACGGGTATAAACCCCGAGAGAGTAATTACCCTACTTGAGCCTAGAGTTGCTTGGGCAAATTAGCCTACCCAATTGGTCTCGAGAGAGCCAATTGGGCAAAATTGTTCTCTCTACCGAGAGGTGTGAGAATGAAAGTATAGAGCAACGGCTATCCTAATATCCCATGTATCATCTTCGCATTGAAATCCCATACCCGTTAGTTATCCCACCTAGGTGTGAGCTACTTCCCTAGTCCCCTTTATCCCATTAGAAAAATCATACTTAGAAATAGTCTTTAGCATAATTAGACAATTCAATAGTAGAAAACAAAATAGTTGATACTTTGAAAACGCCAAAGATGTTAGAAGCTAATCTAGAAGTCAAGACTCAACTCTAGTGCAACACGATTATCACTCCAAAATTCTAACTCCCAGTGGAAATTGACCCCGTCACTCTACGGGTAAGAGTTTGAGTGCCCACTAACCTTCGGGTTGAGTTTGCCACGATCATTTTTTGGCGCCGTTGCCGGGGAGTTAAACGGTGTTGATTAATTGCGTTGCTAGTGTTGTGTTTTTCTTCTTCTTTCCTTCTTTTACTAATTTTCTTGATTCAATTTTATTAGGTACAAATGGCTTTTAATGTGAATGCTAATCTTTCTCTTGGCAATGCCATGGCGGGGGAGGAGGTAGAGGATCTTGAGCAAGATGATTTTCCGGTACAAAATGTACCACGAAGGGCTCGAAATGCTAATGCTAATCCAATTCCAGACCCTCCTCCGCCACCGCCAAGGGTTTCACCAAGAGCAATGACAAATCAAGGATATACTAGTGCCATTGTTCCTCCCCGAATCCAGGCAGGGAACTTCCAAATTACAAATGTGATGTTGACACTATTGGAGCAAAGAGGGTATTTCACGGGCGCCTCAAATCAAAATGCCTACAAGCACTTGAAGGGGTTCGTGGATACTTGTTGGGGAAGCAAGCAAACCAATGTGTCCGAAGATGCTTTGCGGTTGCGACTTTTCCCTTTCTCATTGAGGGGTAAGGCGCTAGATTGGTTGGAGAGATTGCCGAATCATTCTATCACTACATGGGACAAATTGGTGGATAAGTTCATTGACAAGTTTTTTTCCCCAACTCATATGGCGGCATTGAGAGATGAGATTCTAGCTTTCAAGCAAGATCCAACGGAGCCATTGCATGAAATTTGGGAGAGATATCGGACTATGGTGAAAGAGTGCCCGAACAATGATATGACTGATGCTATGGTTCAACAAACTTTTTATAGGGGGGTCAACACGGCGAACCAATGCATTGTGAACCAACTAGCGGGAGGCAATTTCATGAAGTTATCTTTGGAGGAAGCATGTGAAGTAATGGATCAAATGGCCGACACTTCTTCGGTATGGCAAAGTCGGGCGAATGTACCTCAAGGAGACCCGAATGTTATTCATCTACATAAAAAGTTGCATGACCATGGACAAGCCATTGCCGAGCTCACTACTACCATGAATTAATTGGTGAAAGCTCAACTTCAACAAGTGCAAAATCCGCGCCAAGTGAATTCTATGGAGAATGTGTCGATGTTGAAAAGAAGGAATAGAGGGCAACAAGCGCAACAAAGTCAATATGATCAAAATGGGAACAACAATGATGGTAGGTTTTCTAATGATGGTTTTGACGATCAAGATGAGGATTGTCAATATGTGAACAATTTCCAAGGCAATAGGGGAAACCAAAACAACGAACAATGGCGTTCCCAAGGCAATTGGGGAAACAATCAAGGAAAAGGCAATTGGAATAATAACAACAATAGGAATGATGGTGGAGAGTGGAACAATCCAGGCAATAATTGGAACAATCAAGGAAATAGTGGTGGCAGTTGGAGTGGCAACAATAACAATTGGGGGAACAATAACAATCAAGGAGGGTGGAACAATGGTGGTAACAACAACAATCGGGGGCAAGGTTTTCAAAGAGCTCCCATGTACCAACAACCCAACAATCCACCCCCTTTCCATTCACAAGGATCAAGTTCTTCGGGCAATGATATGGGCCGCATTGAAAGCATGTTCGAGCAAATGATGAAAAAGAATCAAGATTCGGATGCCCAACTAGCTTCTCATAATACTTCAATCCGAAACTTGGAGGTGCAAATCGGCCAACTCTCTCAATCTTTGAACTCCCGACCTAAAGGAGCACTACCAAGTGACATGGTGGTGAACCCGAAGGGAGGGAACAATCATGTGATGGTCGTGACAACTAGGAGTGGAAGAGACGGTGTTGTAAATGCCTCAAATGAGAATTGAGTTGTGGATGCGGAAGCTTGTTTGAATGATGATGACATGCAAGTGAATGATGACCGTGTGGTTGATGAACCTATAACAACAAATGATGTGAGGATTGTAATTAAGGATGAGGCCGGGATTGAGTCTCAAGATACCGTGAACCCGTCTAGGGAACACATTATTGATATTCCCGAGCCATCTATTCCAAAGGCCAAGGTACCCTTGCCAAGGCCTCCTATACCGTATCCTCAAAGATTGGCAAAGAAAAAAGGAGATAATCAATTCAAGAAGTTCATAGAGATGATGAAGAGCTTGACAATTAATGTGTCAATGGTGGAGGCACTTGAACAAATGCCCATGTATGCAAAGTTTATGAAGGATTTGGTGACAAAGAAGAGGTCAATGGATTGTGAAATGATAACAATGACTCACCAAGTGAGTGCCATAGTTCATTCCATGGTTCCCAAGTTAGAAGATCCCAGAGCCTTTACTATTCCTTGTACTATCGGGTGCGCCAATTTTGCCAGAGCACTTTGTCATTTGGGTGCTAGTATTAATCTCATGCCATACTCCGTCTTTAAAACATTGGGTATTGGACAACCTCGTCCAACATCAATAAGGTTGCAAATGGCAGACCGTTCTATGAAAAAGCCTTTGGGAATCATTGATGATGTGCTAGTGAGAGTTGACAAGTTTATTCTACCGGCCGACTTTGTCATACTTGATTGTGAAGTTGATTTTGAGGTTCCTATTATTCTTGGTAGGCCATTCTTGGCTACCGGGAAAGCTCTTGTGGATGTTGAAGCCGGTGAATTGACATTTAGAGTCGGTGATGAGAAGGTGGTCTTCCATGTGTGCAAATCCATGTGCCAACCAAATAGCACCGAAGTGTGCTCGTTTGTGGACATTGTCACGGCGGTGATAGTGGATGACACAAGCGCCATGATCAATGTCGAGGATCCTCTTGAGGCGGTACTTCTAAACATGGAGACCAACGAAGATGCCGAACGTGTGGAATGTGTGAGTGCCTTACATGGTATGGGCTCGTACTCCTATGAGCCAAGGAAGTTATCATTGGATCTTGAGAACCGAAAGACTCGTCCTACAAAGCCATCGATTGAAGAGCCGCCGGTGTTGGAGTTGAAACCACTTCCTCCTCACCTCAGGTATGAGTACTTGGGTCCCAATTTCACTTTGCCAGTCATTCTTTCTTCTTGCTTGACTAAATTGCAGGTTGACGCCACTTTGGCGGTTCTACAAAAGAGGAAACGAGCGATTGGTTGGACTTTGGCGGACATTCGGGGAATAAGCCCCGCATTTTGCATGCATAAAATTATATTGGAGGAGAATGCTCGTCCATCATTGGAGCATCAAAGAAGATTGAACGAGGCTATGCAAGAGGTCATCAAGAAAGAAATCATAAAATGGTTGGATGCCGGGGTGGTGTACCCAATCTCAGATAGTTCTTGGACTTCCCCGGTTCAGTGTGTTCCCATGAAAGGCTGCATGACCGTGATCACCAATGCAAAGAATGAGCTAATTCCCACTCGTACTGTTACGGGATGGAGAGTTTGTATGGATTATATAAAGCTTAACAAGGTGACAAGAAAGGATCATTTTTCATTGTCGTTCTTGGACCAAATGTTGGATCGCTTGGCAGGTAGAGCTTATTATTGTTTCTTGGATGGTTATTCGGGGTATAATCAAATCCTCATTGCCCCGGAAGATCAAGATAAGACTACCTTTACATGTCCCTATGGCACATTCGCCTTCTCTTGAATGCCATTCGGATTGTGTAATGCCTCAGCCACGTTTCAGAGGTGCATGATGGCGATTTTCACCGACATGGTGGAAGATATTCTTGAAATTTTTATGGATGATTTTAGTGTAGTTGGAGATTCCTTTGATGATTGCTTGGAAACTTTAGACCGTGTATTGGCTAGGTGTGAAGATACCAACTTGGTGCTTAATTGCGAAAAGTGCCACTTTATGGTGAAAGAAGGAATTGTCTTGGGACACAAGGTTTTAAAAGATGGCATTGAGGTCGACAAGGCAAAGATTGAAGTCATTTCAAGGCTCCCTCCACCCAACTCTGTCAAGGGTGTGAGGAGTTTTCTTGGGCACGCCGATTTCTATCGGCGATTCATCAAAGATTTTTCCAAAATTGTGAACCCGTTGTGTAGACTTTTGGAGAAAGATGCAAAGTTTGTGTTTGATGAGAAATGCATGAAGTCTTTTGAGTTGTTAAAGCATAAATTGACAACTACCCCCATAATCACCGCACCCAATTGGACTTTGACTTTTGAACTAATGTGTGATGCTAGTGATGTGGCGGTAGGTGCGGTACTTGGTCAATGGCTCAACAAGATGTTCCATCCAGTGTACTATTCAAGTAAAACAATGAATGAGGCCCAGCAAAATTATACGGTCACGGAGAAAGAGTTGTTAGCCATTGTGTTTGCCATGGAGAAATTTTGTCCTTATCTCATGGGGGCGAAGGTGATAATCCATACCGATCATGCCGCCCTCCGGTACTTAATGACAAAGAAGGATTCCAAAGCGAGATTGATGAGATGGGTGCTTCTTCTCCAAGAATTTGATCTAGAGATTGTGGACCGAAAAGGGAGTGAAAATCAAGTGGCGGACCACGTGTCTCGTCTAGAGGAGGAGGGGAGGCCTTCCAATGGCATTGAAATCAATGACTCTTTTCTGGATGAGCAACTTCTTGCGGTGTCAATGAATGCTATGCCATGGTTCACCGATGTATCCAATTACCTTGTGTCCGGTGTGATTCCATGTGAGCTCTCTTCCAACCAAAGAAAAAAGCTAAAGAGGGAGAGTTTGGACTTTTATTGGGATGATCCGTACTTGTTCAAAATTTGCACGGATGGAGTGATTAGAAGATGTGTCCCGGATAGCGAACAAATGAGCATCTTGGAAGCTTGCCATTCCTCTTCTTATGGTGGTCACCATAGGGGAGTAAGAACGGCCTCCAAAGTCTTGAATTGTGGATTGTATTGGCCGACAATTTTCAAGGATTCTAGTGATCTAGTGAAGAGACGTGATGCATGCCAAAGAGCGGGTGGAATTTCAAAGAGAGATGAGATGCCCCTAAACACCATTCTAGAAGTTGACATTTTTGATGTGTGGGGCATTGACTTCATGGGACCGTTCGTGAGTTCTTATGGAAACACATATATTTTGGTAGCAGTGGACTATGTTTCAAAGTGGGTAGAAGCCGTGGCTCTTCCTAACAACGAAGCACGGAGTGTTGTGAACTTCTTGAAGAAATACATCTTTACAAGATTTGGGACCCCCGTGCCATCATTAGTGATGGGGGATCCCATTTTTGTAACAAGGCTTTCGATGCATTGTTGACCAAGTATGGTGTTAATCACAAAGTCACTACTCCTTACCATCCCCAAGCAAGCGGTCAAGTTGAAGTTTCAAATCGGGAAATCAAAAGCATCTTGTCTAAGACGGTCAATGCAAACAGGACCGATTGATCCAAGAAACTAGATGATGCGTTGTGGGCTTATAGGACGGCTTACAAAACGCCAATTGGTATGTCTCCTTACCGATTGGTGTTTGGTAAAGCTTGTCATCTTCCGGTAGAGCTTGAACATAAAGCAATGTGGGCCTTGAAAAAGCTTAACCTGGAATGGGATGTAGCGGCTAATCTCCGGGTTGATAATTTGAATGAGCTTGATGAGTTTAGATTTCATGCATACTCCAGCTCGTCCTTATACAAGGACAAGATGAGGTACCTTCACGATAAATATTCTCGAAGCAAGGATTTCAAGATTTGTGACATGGTTCTTCTCTTCAATTCCGGGTTGGGATTGTTTCCGGGAAAACTCAAGTCAAAGTGGAGTGGCCTTTTTGAGGTAGTAGGTGTGACCCCGTTTGGAGCTCTAGACTTAAAGAACAAGAATGGTGAAATATTTCGAGTAAATGGGCATCGGGTGAAGCACTACTTGGGAAAACCGGATGACAGCCAGGTGGTGGCACTTTTGCACTTGAAGTGATGGTATGGTAATTTGCGTCATGCCGCGACGTTAAATTAGGCGCTTCTTGGGAGGAAACCCATGTGTTTTTGTTTTTCTTTGTTTTCTTCATCAGTAGGATAGGATTTTTGAGCTAACAGTATGTGAAGTGTTGCAGGAAGTGTGTTGAATTAATGCAGGAAAAATAGAGTATTCAGCTCTCGAAAGTTTGGGCCACGCGGCCGCACTACAAAATAGTGCGGTCGACGTGGGTTGAGAAAAGTGAAGTGCTGAGCCCAAGAAGACCCACGCGGTCCGCGTACCAAAAGTGTGCGGTCTACGTGGGATGGACAAGAAAAAAGGGCAAAATGGCAGTCTCTGAAGTTTGGCCACGCGGCCGCACCACAAATCAGTGTGGTCCGCATGGAAGTTGGTCAAGTTGAGCAAGTCTCTGAAGTTTGCCACGCGGCCGCATGACAAAACAGTGTGGTCCGCATGGAAACTTAACCATTGGGAGGTTTCTGAAGATTAGGCACGCGGCCGCATGCCAAAACAGTGCGGTCAGCGTGACCTACCAAGTAAAATATGCACAAGGTAAAATCCTGCGCGGTCCGCATGCCAAAAGTATGCGGCCGCGCAGGTAGGTGAGTTCTGGGTCCCACATCATTTTCTATAAATAGGGACTTCTGGCCTTCATTAAACCTTTTGGCCAATTTTCATTCTGAGACCAAATTTCACTATTCACTTATACCATCTGTGCTCAATTACAGCATTCAACCATCCTTGGTAACATTTCATCTTTCAATAATTATATTCTTTATTTTAATTCATGATGTATGTTAGCATAACTTCTTATTTTCCTTATTTTCTTCTTGTAAGTGATAATTTTAGGATAAATTAGAAAACTAGGGCTAATCTTAATTGTTAAAATAACTAAGTAAGGACACCTAGGACATAGGATAGTGAACAAAATGGACCCAATTGAACAAAAAGGTACCCCACCAGTTCTGAAATTTTGCCCTATGCGGCCGCACACTTTTGGTATGCAGTCCGCATGAATATCTGAATACAAGTGACACCTATGCGGCCGCGGTCCAAATCAGTGCGGACCGCGTGCCTGAGGTTCAGAGAATGCTACAAGTGTCAATGTCCTCTGTGCGGATCGCGTGCATTTTTGTGCGGTCCGTGTTGACCTCATGCGGCCGCACTACAAAACAGTGCAACCCGCGTGAGTCAACTTCAGAGAGCTTGTTTGTGGGGTGCTTGACCTATGCAGACTGCGTGGCAAAAGTGTGCGGTCCGCATCGACCTCATGCGGCCGCAAGACAAAACAGTGTGGTCCGCGTGGGTCATCTTCAGAGATACCACTAGGTGTTGTTAAGTCAGTGCGGACCGCGTGTCAAAAGTATGCGGTCTGCATGTTTCCTGAATTTCATTGTGCTTGTTTCAATTATGATATTCTATCATTGTATACTGCTCAATTGCTTCGACTAACCAATCTAGATTGTATTTTTGCAGGCAATGAAGAAAATGTTAGCACAGCGTGGGGGTAAACAACCCGGGACGGGTTGACCCTCCCGAGGGGGAAAAGGAAAACGAATAGTCAAACTCACCCCGGAGGCCCGGGAAAATATAAAGAAACCCGAAAGATCATTCGGAAAGCTGATAGAGCGGCCTCTCATTCCACGGGGAGTGACTACGCGCCTTCAAGAAGTATCACATCGGAGTCTGCCCCCTCCCACATAGAAGTTTCAGTGCCTCTCATGCCATCCTCATCCCCAGAGGGAGATCAACCAACAGAGGCTACTTCCAAGGCCACTTCCAAGGCCACCTCCAAACCAGTCAATGTAGTCTCGGACTCGTCTGATGAGTCTCGAGCTGACAAGCCAAACAGTAATGACGAATTCTCCACTTCTCCCACAGTTTCATTATCAGGGGAGAGTGGAGGTCAGGGTGAGGGAGGTGAGCCACAGGTTGGAGGGATAGAGCGGACCAGGGACCCCAATGTGTGGGCGGACAGATTTTTTAGTCAACAGGCATGGCACAGGTTCCGAGAGTGGTGGCCAAAGAGGAAGTTGATCCCAGAGCGAAGGTTTATAGATGTGGACTTGCTTCCGCACAACCCTCATGTGCAAGCACAATTTCATACGAGAGAGGGTTAGGGTTTCTTCAGAGAACGGGTCGAGAATGCTAATGAACATATGGTGAAGGAGTTCTATGCCAATATTCACCATCTAGTCCGGGACTCCACTGCCACCAAAGTTAGAGACCAGATTGTGTTGTTCGATGGGAAGTCACTGAATGAGTTTCTGGGATTTGCTGAGGAAAATGAGTCTCAATATCTTGAGAAGTTAGCCCAGAAGGAGGAGGCACGACCATGGTTAGCAGAGGTGCTAGCGGCTCCCGGAACTGTTCTGGTGTAGCTTAAAGCACAAGAGAAGATCAATAGGAACACCCTTAGCTTTGAGGCGAAAGGGTGGTTGACTTTTGTTTGCAATCGATTGGATCCCACTACTCATGACCATTCTATGCCAGTTGATAGATCAGTGTTGGTAGCATCGATCATGGCAGGCTTCCCACTAAATGTGGGAAATATCATGTACCGAGTCATCTCAAAGGTGGCTAATGAGACCAAGACGAACTACCCCTTCCCCAACACACTGACCATGTACTTCAATGAGATGAAAGTTAAAAAGAAGAAATTTGATGTTCTGGTGCCTCCGGTGGGGCCGTACTCGTGGTATGATCAAAAGCGTCCGGACAACCCTAAGACGGCCAAAAAGGGCCAAGCCACCACCTCCATCACAGCTGGCCAGTCAGAGGAACCAGCTGTCACCACTACTGAGCAGGCTACTCCATTACCTCCAAGTCCATCTACAGCACCCTCCTCTTCCACAGCTGATCCGGAGATTCCAATCTCCAAGACGCACAGGTTCACGGCCAACCAGTTGTCTTATACTTTGACTAGTCTGAACAACGGGATGTCAGCTGCGACATCCAAGTTGTCTATCTTGACGATAGTGGTTCTGTCCCACAGTACACCTGTGATGGTGGAGGTCCCAGATTCTATTGTGGAGACACTGAAGAAAATCCTGGACAACCAGGAAAAGATGATGAAGAAGCAGGATTCTTTGGAGAAGGCGGTTGATTCACATAGCAAGGCATTCAAAAGCCTTACTAAGGAGCACCGAAAGCTGAGGAAGACCAAGGCCTCGACAGAGTCAGTGGCTGAGATTAAGGAGCAGGTGGACAAACTGGTAGCTGACCAGTTGCCCCTTGATCTCCTATTTGGTGAGCCATCCACAGAACCACAGCCAGAGCAGCCACCGGAGGAGCTTAGGCCACGCAAGAAGAGGAAGCTCCCCAACACTGAGGGAGTGGTCATCAGAGTAGCTCCTGAGTAGCCCGAGCAGCCTGAGGGATCTCCCAGTGCACCCACAGCAGGACCAGTAGCAGCAGATGAGCCTCTTCCAGAGCAGGCACCTGTCCCAGTTGCACCACAGCAGGTTGGGGACCAGTCTGAGGTCCCCACCACCACAGCGGAAGAGGGAGCCAGTCAGAGCCACCATGTTGATCAGGCTTGAGAGGCCATCTATATCCTTTATCTTTGCTCTTTATTTGATAGTTAGCATTGGGGACAATGCTAGCTTTTATTCGTGGGAGTGTGCCCTACTTTTTGATTTTGGGTTGTATATATTTGACTACCTTTAGTACATTCGTAGATGTAGTATTTGTATATATTTTAACACTTTCATCTACTTTAGTTTCATTTTTGAACACTCTTTTGATTGTATATATGGATCCATCTTTGTTCATAGTTCATTTGTTCTTTTTCATCTTCTGATCGTTCTCGTAGAAGCATTAGTTTTTGTTTTAAAGATTTCAATAAACCCTTGGTTTTCTTAATGCCACGGTTCTTTCCAAGTGTAAAGTGTTGTGTGAACGGGGTGGCTCTTCCCTATGATAGATAGCGTGACAACTTTCTTAAGGGTTGAGTCAGTTTTTTCTTTAAATTATTGTTTTTCAAACCTTTCTGTTGGTTAAGGGTACCTCGGGCAAACTTCACTTGGGCCTAGCACATTTGTCTCTAATCTTATGGTCAAAGACATCAAGTTGTGTCTAGATTGGTGAAAGTTGTGGCCTTGAGAGTCTTGTGTTGATCGAACAACCATCGATTGGTCATATGGACCAAAGTGTGCTCGAATCTATTCCGAAGTTGTTGTGGGCCTTCGACTCTATATCTTGGTGATCTCTAATAGTAAGTGTGGTGAGAAAGTAGAATTGTGAGCCCAAGCACCGTACCAATGGTCTAGAACTTGCCCCGAATGTTTGTTGAGGCGAAATCCTAGGTGAAACTTGACTTGAGAAGTGAATGTAGGCCACCTTTGATCCAAATGAACATAGCATGAATCATTCCTTCCAACCTACCAATAAATGAATCCTTAGTCAACCATTTTGAGCCTATAGCCTTATTTCTTCATAAACCAAAGTGCAAGCCTATACCCAATTTAGACCTTCTCTTGGCACCCAAAGACCTTCCCTTAAAGTGATTGCAAAAGCATAAGTTCGGGGGAGGAAAGACAAGATACAAACAAGGAAGGAACCAAAATGGCAAAAAGGCACAAATGCAATAAGAAAAAGAAAAGGCAATGAAAAAAATGAATCAAAGAGAAAAACAAGCGAGAAGTTAAAAAAGACCCAAAATGGGAGACCAAAAAGTGTTGATAAGTGAAAAAGGAAGAAGGACAAAGGAGAATGAATGGATCAAAGAGATAGTGCCAAATTGCAAAATGGAAGAGCGCCATGGTGCCTCTCTTTCACCCCTTAAAAGAGGAAATGCCAAAAAGAGTCAAGAAGGCGTTCTATGAATGAATCAAAAGAAATGCTTTAGGGAAGGTTGAACCACTAAGAACCAAAGTCTTACCCTACCCAAAAAGCTTTCACAATGACTCCCAAAAAGTCCTATATGATCTCAGGTCAAGAAGAGCCTACATTAGTGGATACTTACATAAAGGGCAAGCCTATGGTATCTAGTGTCGGGCTTAGGGTCTCTTCCTTGTGAGCGCGAGTATGAAATTCCCCACATTGATATTGAGTGCAAATACCCTAAAAGGTGAGATGCACTTGGGGAGAGCCGAAGGTGTGTAAGTTTGGGGTCCACAATAACCAAAGTGCTTGAGAAAGGCTCCTTGATGGATCGAGTCAACCCTCGAAGCTCTTGTGTCACACTTGAACCAAAATGCTTAAAAGTTTTCAAAAAAAAAAAGAGGTGTCAATGATACATTTGCATTAGGGGCAATTGATAGTCCAAATTGATGTTTGTGAGGTTACCCCCGGACAAGTAGGGGTTAATTGGTGTCTTTTCTCTAAAGGTTAGGTCTTAATTTTGATTTGCTTGAGGACAAGCAAAGGTTTAAGTTTGGGGGAGTTGATAACTAGGAATTTTGCATGATTTTGAACCCCGCTTTACCATAGCTTTATGCAATAAATGTGTTTAAGTGGCTCTGAACTACTTACAAGTGTGCTAATTTGCAGGTTTGCGCGAATAGAGGATGAATACCATCAAAGCGGCTCAAAAAGGAGTAAAACTGGCAAAGTTCCAACAAAAGAGAATGGACTTCAAGGAAGCCTGTGCGGACCGCACTGTTTTGGTGTGCGGCCGCACAGGTTAGTTCAGAGACACAAGAGGATCAAGCAAGAGTTGCGCGGACCGCACTTATTTGGTGTGCGGCCGCACAGGTGAACTTCAGAGAGACCTCAAATGCAGATCAAACCCACGCGAACCATGAGACAAAACTGTGCGGTCCGCGTTACTGTGCTCACGTGGCCGCAGGACATATCAGAGCGGTCCGCGTGTATCAAGGATCAGAAACCATGCAAGTAGAGGATTTGCACAGTGCGGCCGCAGGACAAAAGTATGCGGTCCGCGTCACTGTTCCCACGCGGCCGCATGCCAAAAGTATGCGGTCCGCGTGCTTGTTCCAGGAGAGACCTTCAACAGTCCAGTTACCCTACGCGGCCGCACGACAAAACTGTGCGGTCCGCATGAGCCTCGCATGGGCATTTTTGTCCGGAAATTTCTGGATAGTATAAATAGCTTTTTTTTCTTTTTTAGGTCAGATTTTAGGGTACACTGTAGCGGCAGAGCTCGTGAGAATCCTATTTATGCCTAGTTTAGGCAAATTTGTACAAGTTTAACCTTGAATCTCTTTTCCCATTAATTATTATGACATTTTTCGCTTTAATTTCTTCTTCTTCTTCATTTTCCATGTCTAGCTAAACCCATAGCTAGGGTTGTAGCCCAACCCTAGTGTGGGTAATTGATGGGTTAGGAGATTAAATGCATGGGTGATTATGGGTAATTGGTTTTGGGTTGAATGAATGTATTTAATTTGGATTTTGTGGTTGCAAGCATGAAGTCTACATTAGTGGGTTTGGTCTCTACTTGAGAAAGATGGGCTAAAACCTCTCATTCAATTCCAACAAGAACTTAGGATGGACCCATGAGAATGGTAGTCCTAAGTAACGGGTATAAGCCTCGAGAGAGTAATTACCCTACTTGAGCCTAGAGTTGCTTGGGCAAATTGGCCTACGCAATTGGTCTCGAGAGAGCCAATTGGGCAAAATTGTTCTCTCTACCAAGAGGTGTGAGAATGAAAGTATAGAGCAACGGCTATCCTAATATCCCATGTATCATCTTCGCATTGAAATCTCATACCCGTTAGTTATCCTACCTAGGTGTGAGCTACTTCCCTAGTCCCCTTTATCCCATTAGAAAAATCATACTTAGAAATAGTCTTTAGCATAATTAGACAATTCAATAGTAGAAAACAAAATAGTTGATACTTTGAAAACACCAAAGATGTTAGAAGCTAATCTAGAAGTCAAGACCAACTCTAGTGCACCACGATTATCACTCCAAAATTCTAACTCCCTGTGGAAATTGACCCCGTCACTATACGGGTAAGAGTTTGAGTGTCCACTCATACCTTCGGGTTGAGTTTGCCACGATCAGAAGTCATTTTTTGAAATATCTTCCCACATCCTTCAATCTTGGCCTTTGAAGCATATCCCATAGAAATCATCTCATCGGGTCCAACAGGAGCATAAGTAGCAAACACTTCTCTAACAGCACAAACATGGCGAGTGGCTCAAAAATCAATCCACCACTCTTTAGGATTGCCCACCAAGTTGCATTCAGAAAGCATGGCACATAAGTCATCAACATCATCATGTTTTTCAACCAAGTTCGCTTGACCCTTCTTTTGAAGTAGCAAAGGCAACCACGCAAAAACTTCAGCATTCTAGTAGTCGGGCATGAAGTTCGGCTCTAGATAAAAAATAGCAGAAGAAGAAGAAGGAGGAGGAGGAGAAGAAGAAGAAAGTGGGCTGAAGTTATTTAAAAAATTGGTACAAGTTAAAAGTTTTAAAAAATTGGATATAAATTAAATGAGGATGACCTAATAAAACGCACACCTCAGCCTCTTAAAACACTGACTAGATGACCAAAATAAGCTTGAACCAAATGGCGGCAACTTACCTTGTATCGTATAATGGGTATTGGGGAGTGAAAACGAAATATAATAAAAAGGAACAGAAAAAGCCATAAGAAGATGGTGGGCGTGAAAGTCTCAAGAGGCATACCCCCAACATTTTGAGGTGTAAGACCGGGCGGTGAGGTGTATTTTTATAGTGATACGTAAAACCAATTAGAAGTTTTAATTAAAATAAAATTGCTAATAGGTCCTTAATATAATACCTAAATTCTTAAAAGTAAGTTTGTAATTACTCAATTTTTAAAAAAGAACTGAAACATTAAATTTACACATCAAGACCTTTTCTTATTGCTAAAAGTCTGAATTTATAGTCTTCTCCGATTCTTTATCTTGTCCGCTAGTCTGTTACTATGTAGCAAGAACAATTCTATAATAATTGTTTTGACAATTTTTTTGTGTCGACAGAGCACATCTATATATATATTTTCACTTATTTATAATTTTTTTTTTATGCAACTTATCTATTTAAAATATTTTCGATAATTATATTATTTTATAAATATTTAAAATTAAATACCCATAGAGCTTGAGCCATTTGCATCTATACTCGTTTTTGTATCACATTTTAACTTGTTCCCGCTTTGTAAAAAAAATTGCAAGCGTACCCGCTTTTTCGCATAACTTCATCATACGGGGCTAAAGTTGCAAAAACAACCACGCAAAAACTTCAGCATTCTAGTAGTCGGGCATGAAGTTCAGCTCTAGATAGAAAATAGCAGAAGAAGAAGAAAAAGAATGAGGAGGAGGAGGAGGAGTAGAAGAAAGTGGGCTGGAGTTATTTAAAAAATAAGTATAAATTAAATTAGAACGACCAAATAAAACGCACACCTCAGCCTCTTAAAACACTGACTAGATGACCAAACTCACCTTGTATAGTATAATGGGTATTGGGGAGTGAAAACGAAATGTAATAAAAAAGGAACCGGATGGATCGGGAGTTTTGAACCCGACGTGAATCGAACACGCAACCTTCTGATCTGGAGTCAGACGCGCTACCATTGCGCCACGGATCCGGGTGATGTTAACTGACCGAACGATTATTTATTTATCTCTTCTAATATATATACTGCACTTTCTTATTTCCTTTTCTGGGCACACTTTCCCTTTAGACTATACTTACATTTTTTTTATTTAGAAATAAATTAGCTCTAAACATCTTACTTTTGTCTTAGAGCCTATTTGAAAAACCACATAGGAGTTAGATTTAGATGTAATTGGGTATATTAGAGAGGTATAATTATATTCTCTAATTCTCAGTAGGGATGTGAGATTTATGGTAAAATTACACTGTGCAATTACAAAGGTTACTTTTAAATTTCTTTCCTTTTTATTTTTATTTTTATTTTATTTTCTTTATACTTTTTTTTCATTATTTTAATTTCTTTTTCTTTTATTTACTTTTATTTCTTCTTCTTTTTTTTTAAATATATTTTTCTTGTACATTTTTTTATCTTTTACCTTTACTTTTTGTAATTTCATGTAATTTCTCGTATATTTTACTTATTATTTGTTTTATTTCTTCATTTCGTGTAACTGCGTTGTTATTCGAATTCTTTTAAGCTACACCTTCTAATATTAGAAATAATGAGTCATTAACAAATTTGACATACAATGAGTGATGTCATTAAAGTAAAATTTTATTGTTGAATAAGGTTATAAACTTATTATATTTCATAATCTTACTGTATTAGAATTTATTTTTATTATGTTGGAATTTGACCTATGTTAAATTATTTTTTATTTTTTAGATTTTAAAATTGTGTTATATGTATGGTTCCAATTTACTTGTTTTAATAGTATTGGCTTGTTATTTCACATTGCATGTAGTTCATTTTTTAGTTAGAATTGACAGATTAATTTTGCCAAACATTAAATAATATTATGATATTATATTTATAAATACTAATTTATTGGATCAAACATGCTTTCCATGATGTTGTTACAAGATGTATATTTTTAGCTTCTATAATTAATTAAATTAAGTATTATTAATTTCAAAAATATATATGCTTTCCATTAATGTATATTCAAATAAATATGATCTTAAATACAAAATTTAATAAGTATTATTTATATTAACAACTGCAGACAGATTAATTAGATAGGGAATCCAAGTACCTGCAGAATGTGCTTTGTGCATGACAAATGAAGAAGAAACTCATGATCACCTATTTTTTGATTGTTCATACTCAAAGTTCATATGCAAATATATTTTAAACCTGTTTGAAGTTGATAGACAGATAGGAAGATGGCAGCAAGAGGTCAACTGGATGACAACAAAAACAAGAAGTAGAAGTACAAAGTGGCAGATACTAGGAAATGCCTTTGCTACAATACACACATGGATGGAAAGGAACATGCGAAAGTTTCAACAAACAAGAAATGAAAGTAGGGAAAGAGTTAGAGAAATTATTTTACAGTTGCATATTAGAGGTGTTAGCAAATGTAAATGTAGAGAATGTATTAGATAGGATAGATAGATATTCATGTTAAAAGTTCCAGTTGTGGAACTAAGGAGGAAAAATAATCTATTTTCGTAAGACCCGACTCTAGAGTTCAAAGAGCAGGTGGATGTAAATATTTACACTTGTTAAATAAAAGTTTTAGAGTTTAACCAAAAAAAAGTATTATTTATACTTATAAAAATTATTTATAAGCATATATTTATTATATTGTTGTAAAACCTATAGTTAATGTGGATGTCTACTACTCCCACTATTTTCACCCATGATGTGAATAATTTCCCACTACTCATCACCAGCGGCGGAGGTAGGGGGCGCAAGGGTTTTCACCCGAACACCCTTCGCCGAAAAATTACACGGTGTATATAAGGCAAAATCTATTTTTTATCTCTATATCTTAAGTTTTGAACACCCTTGACAGAAGGCAAACGTTTGGTTCAGTGGTCAAAGGTATTCAAAATGTGTAGAAGATTGTAGGTTCAACTCCCGTGAGCTGCAATCCTGTTTTTTTAACACCCTTAGTATAAATCATGCCTCCGCCACTGCTCATCACTATTATGATTATAAATCCTACACCTCCATAACCTCTCCCCGTGATCTCAATTTTTAATGACATGTTTAAGATAATTATTTTGTAACCTTCATATGTAATAGTACAAATAGAGGCATGATATGTGAGATGTTTTACACTTGAAAACTTGATGAAATAAGAAAGTTATCTCTTCTTCTCTTATTCTACTTATCTTCTTGTTTTATATTGTTACTTTGAGCTATATTTTTTTAACATGTTATCTACACGAAGTCTTTAACCTCAAGGTTGAACTATAATCTTCTCCAAGTTAAGCTCCCACTCTGCTATCCTTAAGGTATATACTTTTAACTAATCATGTTCATATTTTATTTAGTTTTCATTGCTTTCTTTTACACTCAAATACCTATACATTGAAACGATAATTATTTATACTAGTTAGTCCTACTTTTGCATCTTAAACTTCTACGTCTTTACTGTTTTTTATTTTTTGAATGATGTGAAAATTATTTACTTGATAAAATAATATTGAGTATGACTACAGATTATAGTAGGAGTAGCAGCAACAACAACATTCAGTAGTTGAAAGAATAGTTGCGATGATGAACTTAACACAGATTTTTATACTAATGTCGTTACTACAAAATGACAATTCTTAAGACATAGTATTTGAGTTACAACATGATTTATACTTAAAAAAATGTAAAAGATAATATGAAGTTCTTAAATGCTTAACTAGCCTATTAGGATATTATTTTTGTGGAAATTATTTGTTAAAAGAAAAAATTATCTCTTTACGCTATTATCGTAATGATTTCTAATTATTTATTTTTTTGATAGTTTTTACTATGTCGAATTTCTCAGAGCTTGAGTTTGTGGCACTTGATATTTCTGAAAAGAATTACCTATCATGGGTTCTCGATGTTGAGATTCACTTTGTCGCTAAAGGCCTTGGTAACACCATTACTCAGGGTGATGAGGCATCAAGCCAGGACAAAGCGAGGTCCATGATTTTCCTTCATCATCATTTGGATGATGGTTTGTAGGTTGAATATTCAACAGTGAAAGATCCACTTGAATTGTGGACTGGCCTGAAGGAAAGGTAAGATCACCGATATTGCCAAGGGTTCAATATGAGTGGATGCACTTATGATTGCAAGATTTTAAAATTGTAAGTGAGTATAAATCAGTCATATTTCGAATAACTTCCCAATTGAAATTATGTGGGGAAGTTATAAATGATGAGGATTTGCTGGAAAAGACTCTTATAACTTTTCATGCCTCAAATATGTTACAACACCAATACCGTGAAAGGAGTTTTAAAAAGTATTCTGAATTGATCTCATGCCTTTTGGTGGCTGAGCAACATAATACTCTTTTGCTGAAAAATTATGAAGCTCATCCCACAGGGTCAGCTCCGCTTCCTGAAGCAAATATGGCAACTAGACATGATAAGTCTGGACAAAAGACAAAATAATCATGGTCATATGAATGTACGTGGGCATGGTAAGAGATGATATAATAGTCGTCATCGTGGTGGTCATGGCAAACAAAAAAATAATATGGGTTCTCAAAACAATCCTTCAAGAGGCAAAAGCGGTAACTGCCACCGCTGTAGCTTGAAAGGCCATTGAAAAATTGAATGTCGTGCACCTGAATATTTTGTCAGCCTTTATCAAAACTCCATCAAAAGAAAGGCAAACAATGTTGGAGCATCTTCTGCTAATGCACTAGTGGAGTCACACTTTACCTTTAATAATAATTTTGAGGCAGGGCCTTCAAACAAAAATGATGACAATGCCGAGGTAAATTTTGCTTTGAATGATGATGATTTTCAAGGCCTCGATTATATTACTCATTTGAAAGTTGAAGACTTCTTTGGAGATCAAAACTAAAGTTTGATCATTTTACTAGGGAATGCAATTATATTATTTTTATTTTTAGTGGTTTTTTTGTCTCGTTCTAAAGTTATTTTTATTTTCAAGTAGTACGTAAGTTGTCTTATCTTGTCATTGGTGATGTTAGTTTTTTCTGTATTTCTCATGATGTGATTTTTTTATGAAGAATATATTTTCTCCAGTCTTCAATTGGATCCAAGATGAGTAATGAAGATTTATGCATTTTGGATAGTGGTACAACTCACACAATATTAAGAGAAAGGAAATTTTTCTCTTATTTGGTTATGAAAAGGGCTTATGTTAATACAATATCTGGTAGTACAAAGTTAATTCAGGGCTTTGGAAGAGCGGGCATATTACTACCTGGAGGAACGATATTAACTATTAATAATGGATTGTATGTAGTAAGTCTTAAAGAAACTTGTTGAGTTTCAAAGCTATTCGGCAAAATGGCCACCATGTTGAGACTTCTAACGGAGGAAAGGCTGAATACTTTTATATTACTATAATAAAAGTGTAAGGCCCCGTAAATTTTGTGCTTAAAACCTAGTAGCTCGTGGTGTCAAGATCCGAATGTTGTGTTAGGAATGTATAGAATTTTTCGCGTCGAGCTTGCGAGCTGCGGTTTGGACCCTTGGTAGTGATATAAGCTTTAAAAATCGAAAGAATAAATTATTCTAGAAAATATCATTTCTGCGGTCAAGAATGCGATCGCATATCTGCTATGCGGACCGCATTTCTACCACAGAGTGCAACAGAAGATTTTCCAAAATTGATGTTGAAAATACGGTCAAATATGCGATCGCATAACAAAAATACGAACCGCAAAACCATCGCATAATTCCTTAAGGATTTTTTAGGGTCAATTCCGCGGTGCATTATGCGACCGCAGAACACGAATGCGGACCGTATTCTTGTCGCATATCGTAACAGAACATGTGATTTTTGGTAGAAATTTTGCGGTCCATTATGCGGACCGCATGTTAATTCTGCGATCGCAGATGCGACCGCAGATTTCACTCGGCCCAGATTTTTCTAAAATTATAACCCGATCTTTTCTTTAATAAAACACCCCAAAACTTCATTTCTTCATATTTTTTTAGCAAAATAAGAGAGAGGGAGGAGAGATTCCTAAGAGAGAAACCTAACATCTTCAAGGATTGTTTTCTAAATCGCTTGGACCAAAAATCGTAGGGCAAGTGTCTTCTTCCGCAAGTTCTAAAAGAAAAAACCCTAGCCATTTTTCCTTGATTCTCAGTTTTTAAAGGGAAAGAAAGATTTTCATGCATTAGATTTTTGAAAATGGAAATTAAACACTCATGCATGTTCTTTAAACTTAAAATTTAGTAAAAAGGAGTGGATAGAAGTAAGAGTTTGCAAAGGCGGAGTTGGCATCATAAGATAACTTGGGTGAATTTGAAGTAGGAGATAAAAGAAAGGGAATTCGACTCCAGGTATGTATGGCTAACTTTGATCTTCGTGAAATCGCCTTGTTCGGTGTAAAAATTGTTTGGTGTGTGATAGCTATGTGGATTGTTGTGAAATTCTTATGGTTGGGTTGTTGGGTGTTTGATTGGTTTTGATTATGTATTATGTGGTATTAATTGAGAAACGAAAGATAAAAAGAGAAATCGTAAATGATGAAATTGGGAACAATGGTAGTAATGACGTATTTGGCTTCTTGTGGCAAATTAATGAAATGACTTTGAATTGCTTTTGAACTGTTGAACATAATGGGATTGGTACTCTTGGATATGGAAACATTGTAACATTGTTGTGGTACTGGCTTGAAAAGTATTTGGAAAATATGAATAATTTGTAAGTTGCTTATTGCCCTTGTTGTGATCTTTGTGCAGTATTTTTGTTGTTATTTGTGATTGTTGTGATTTAAAAATGTACGGTGAGATCGGGTTGCGCGTCGCAACACGAAGTAATAAGGTATGGGTTGGGGTGATAAGGGTGGCCGAGGTAATAAGGGTGAAAAGCGATCAAAATCGCCATTGAATTTGATATGAACACAATTGTGAAATCGTTGATGTGAAATTGTGAAAGGAGACAGTAGGAGAGTTTGCAACCTGTGGGGCACTGATTGTCCCTTTGTTTGACTTGATTGTTCTTTCCATGTGTGTTTGGTTGTTGCCTTCTTTGTTGATCTCTATTTATACATGGGTTGAGGACTACTTGAAACGAAGTAAGTGTGGGAACATGTTTAGCTCACTCGTTATTTTTTGGTGTATCTGTTGATTATTTCAGTATCGTGACTTATTTGTTTATGGCTTGAGTTTACTTGGGACAAAGCTTGTCCATACATACCAGTACAATTCCAGTGTACTGACATCCCTTTTGTCGGGGGCGCTACATTCGTGTCTTGATTGTAGGTGGATCCGCAGCAGGTACTTCGTTCAACGGCAGTAGCACTTTCTATCTTCCACTGGCCGTTTGGTGAACCCCTTTCCTCTCGGAGCCCTGCGTGGCTCATGCCACTTCTATTTTGGAGTCTTATTATAATTTTGTGTAAGGTATAGCCATAGCCTTGTTACCGGCAAGTATTGTATCATCCTGTTGTATCTTAGAGGCTCCGTAGACAGTAAATGTGGGATTATGGTTTTATGTAAATGTATGGCGGGCGTTGTAAATCATAAACTTGTTAAGAAATTAAGCGTGTTGTTATGTTTGTAAAAGTGTGATTTCAATTATAAATTGGTTAACTCTTTGGTTTATAAGTAATGAACATCACAGGGGTAACACGTGGGTTAGGAAAGGCACCCAGGTCCGCTTGACTGGGGCTACCCGGTTAGGCGCCGGTCATGTCCCTCGATTTGGGGCGTGACAAAAAGCGTGGAAAAATATGTGCACGAAAAATTACCTGCATTTTCTTCTGGGTTGTACCACACAAATATTGGTACGATTGAATCACATGTCATAGCAAACAAAAGGTTTACTACTTCTAATGATTTTATTATTTAGCATGACCGGTTGACCATCCCGGTTGTAATATGATGCGCATAATAATAGAGAATTCAAATGGTCACACATTGAAGAATAATAAGATTCATCAATTTAAGGAATTTTCTTGTGCTGCTTGTTCTCAAGAAAAAGTGGTTATTAAACCATCAACAGCTAAAGTTGGGATTGAATCCCCTGCATATTTGTGTATTATATGTGTGCCTATACACCCTTCATGTGGATCATTCAAGTATTTTATGTTCTTGATAGAAACATCTACAAGATGATCACATGTGTGCTTATTGTCAACTCGTAATATGGCATTTGCAAGATTGTGGGCCCAAATAATAAGGTTTAGAGTACAATTTCAAGATTATGCAATTAAGATAATTTGTCTTGATAAAGCTTTTTCTCGATCTTTCGCCGAGGGTCGATTGGAAACAGCCTCTCTGCCCTGTCGGGTAGGGGTAAGGCCTGCGTACATATTACCCTCCCCAGACCCCACCCTGTGGGACTATGCTGGGTAGCTGTTGTTGTTGTTGTTGTTTGTCTTAATAATGTTGGTGAATTTACATCTCATGCCTTTACAGATTATTGTATGGCCAATTAAATTAAATTTGAGCATCTGGATACTCATGTTTATACTCAAAATGGTATAGCAGAATCATTGATTAAACAACTTTAACTAATAGCTAGACCATCGATAATGAGGACAAACTCCCCCTTTCAGTGTGAGGACATGTTATTTGCATGCAGTAGCACTTGTGCGCATAAGGACAACCAGTTATCATAAAGTCTTTCCATTACAGTTGGCTTTTGGTTAGGATCCAAATATTTCCAAACTAAGAATTTTTTGATGTGCGGTATATATTTCAATTGCTCCGCACAAAGATGGGTCCCCAAAGAAGGTTGAGAGTATCTGTTAGTTATGAACCTCCTTTTATTATTAAATATCTAGAGCCTATGATAGGAGATTTGTTTACAGCAAGATTTGTTGATTGTCATTTTGATGAATCGGTTTTTCCAACATTAGGGGAGAAAATAAATAGTTGAAAAAAGAGATATGTTGGAACGTATTATCTCTTCTCATTTGGATCCTCGTACAAATAAATGTGAACAAGAAGTTCAAAAGATCATTTATATACAAAATGTTGCAAATCAATTGTCAGATGCATTTACTAACCTTCCACGGATTACTAAATTGCATATTCCAATAAATGCTCCAATTCGAGTTGATATCCCAGCTGGACAGTTTGATGATGCAAATGAGTCTATGCCACACCTTAAACATGGTAGACCAAATGGTTCCAAGGATAAGAATCCCCGAAAAAGGAAAGGAGCAAATGATCAAGTTGATCATAACATGGAGACAATTTCGCAAGAGGAACATAAAGACATAGAAATTGATATGACCTCACATGAGGTTCTAGTGCCTGTAAATGATGAAAATGAAGAGATCTTAATAAGTTATGTCTCTACGGGAAAAAGGTGGAACTGAAATAACGTTGTTGTTAACAACAATTTTGTATATAATGTTGCAGTTAAAATAATGCAATAAGATGAGGATCTTAAGCCAAAATCTATCGATGAATGTAGACATAGAAATGATTGACCAAAATGAAAAAATGCAATTCAAGCGGAATTGGCTTCAGTAAAAAATGTGAAGTTTTCTGACCAATAGTCTGAACGCCTGAAGGTGTCGAGCCAGTAGGGTACAAATGGGTTTTTGTGCGGAAACGAAATGATAAAGGTAAAGTCGTAAGATATAAAGCACGACTTGTGGCACAAGGGTTTTTGCAAAGGCCTGGCATTGATTATATGGAGATATATTCTCCTGTGATAGATACAATTACCTTCAGGTATCTAATAAATCTAGCAGTCCGTAAAAAATTTGATATGCAGTTGATGGATGTTGTCACAACCTACTTATATGGATTACTGGATAATGAAACTTTTATGAAAATCCTGAAGGATTTAAAGTTTCTGAAGCACATAAAAGTTTAAGAGAAACTTGTTCAATAAAGCTTCAGAAATCCTTATACGGATTGAAGAAACCATGAAGGATGTGGTACAATCACCTTAGCGAGTATTTGCTAAAGGAATGGTACAAATATGACTCTATTTGACCTTGTATCTTTATTAAGAGGTCTGGATCTGAATTTGTCATCATAGATGTGTATATTGATGGCTTGAATATCATTGGCACTTCTAAAGAGCTTCCAAAGGTTGTAGAGTGTTTGAAGATAAAGAGTTTGAAATGAAAGATCTTGGTAAGATAAAATTTTGTCTTGGCCTACAAATTGAGCATGTACCAAATGGAATTTTTGTCCATTAATCAACATATACTAAAAAGGTTATAAAGCAATTTTACATGGATAATGCACATCCATTGAGTTTCCCAATGGTTGTGAGATTGCTTGATATAAATAAAGATCCATTTCGGTCTCAAGAAAATGATGAAGAGCTCGTTGGTGAAGAAACTCCATATCTTAGTGCAATAGAGACACTGATGTATCTTGCCAACAATAGTCGGCCAGATATTGCTTTTGCAGAAAGTTTATTAGCAAGATTCATCTCCTCTGCAATTAAAAGACATTGGAATGGTGTTAAGCATATATTTAGATATCTTTGGGGAACTATGGATATGGGATTGTTTTATTCTAACGAATTCAAGTCAGAAATGATTGGCTATGCCGATGTAGGTTATTTGTCTGTTCCATATAAAGCTCGATCTCAAATAGGCTATTTGTTTACATATGGAGGTACAACTATATCATGACGTTCAATGAAACAAACAATAGCTGCCACATCTTCAAATTATGCTAAGATAATAACCATTCATGAAGCTAGTCGGGAATGTATTTGGTTGAGATCAATGACTCGGCATATTCAGGAAATGTGTGATTTTCTTATGAAAAAGGATCATCCAACAACATTAAATGATACAATGCTGCTTGTATTTCTCAACTGAAAGGAGGATACATTAAAGGAGACAGAACAAAGCATATTTTACCAAAGTTCTTTTTCAAGGATGATCTTCAACAAAATGGTGAAATTAATGTTCAACACATTCGTTCATGTAAAAATATGGCTGATCTATTCACTAAGGCTTTAACAACCTCAACATTTGAGAAGTTGAGACAGAAGATTGGAATGCGACGTCTTCGAGAAATAAAGTGATATTTTTACGAGGGGGAGTAAGATACGCGTTGTACTCTTTTTCCCTTAGCCTAGATTTTGTCCATTGGGTTTTTCTGGTAAGGTTTTTAATGAGGTAGCAAATAAAGTGTATTACAGATATGTGTACTCTTTTTCTTTCACTAAGATATTTTTCCACGAAGGTTTTTCTTAGTAAGGTTTTAACGATGCATATAATCTATTTTTTGACATCTAAGGGGAAGTGTTGTAAAATCTATAGTTAATGTGGATGTCAACTACTCCCACTATTTTCACCCACGATGTGAATAACCACTACTCATCACCATTATGATTATAACTTACACACCTCCATAACCTCTTCCCATGATCTTCCCCATGATCTCAATTGGTAATGACATGTTTAAGACAATTATTTTGTAACCTTCATATGTAATAGTTTAAATAGAAGCATGAAATGTGAGATGGGATACACTTGAATACTTGATGAAATAAGAAAGTTATCTCTTCTTCTATTATTTTACTTATCTTCTTGTTTTATATTGTTATTTTGAGCTATATTTTTGTTAACATATATTAATTTTAAGTTTTGATTATTACTTCATTTAAAACCTAATCTAACTTGTAATTACACTCGTGCAATGAAACAATACGCTTGTAATTACTCTGTAATTACATGATGACAAACAAACATGTCATCGCAATTACTATACAGTGTAATTACTTGGGTGTGTAATTACTACCTTAGTAATTACATAAATTACTATTACAAGGTGAGTTTCTAAATTGACCCTTAATAAAATGATTTATACTCCATATCTTTTGCTTTTTTAGACCATAAATATCAATTTCTTTTTTTTTCTTCTCTGAATTGAACTTCATGGCCAATTAAACATCGTCCCATAAATTTAGACGGTGGGAATACTATCTTTAGTTTTATTTGCTGATGAACAAAAACCGAGCAGCAGCAACCTTATATGAATTTGAAAGCACGGACTAGAATATAAGATGAATGCAAATTCTTATTTAGTTTCAAGCACATAGTTAAAAGAGCACTTCAATTATTATTTGAATGAGTTTTAAAGAGAGAAGGGCATGTCCCTCTGTATAGTCCAACTGGCAAATTGAAAAGACAGATGTAATCATTAATGTGAGCCTTATATTATACTCCCTCTGTTTCAATTTATGTGAACCCATTTGACTGGGCACGGAATTTAAGAAAAGAGAAAAGACTTTTGATCTTGTGGTGTAAAATGAGGCACCTTTATTTTGTGTGGCTATAAATCATTACATAAAGGTAAATTGTTTCCAAATAAGGAAAGGGGTCATTCTTTTTGGTACGGACTAAAAAGGAAATAAATTCACATAAATTGAAACAGAGGGAGTATAATATAGCACGCCAATTGCAAGTTTAAAATAATGCTTTAGGAAACCAGGTTGTCAACTTTAAGGTTTATGGGTTCTTAATATGCATCCGAACTACAGTTCGTCTTAATTATTAGGTTTACAGTTAAATATTTATGTAAACTTAATGAATTTTTATAATATGAATATAATGTTGAACAAAAGTGATTGGGTTCGACCAAACTCACACCTAGCTCCTGATTGTCAACTCTATTTAGATCAAAGCAATTAATTAATGAACCATCAGTGATTAATCTTCTCCTAGCTCCTGATTGTCAACTCTATTTAGATCAAAACAATTAATTAATGAACCATCAGTGATTAATCTTCTATACACACAAAGCCTTGTGGAAAAAATACCTAGAAAAATTAGAAAGATGGCTGAAGATCAGAGTAACGAGATTCAAGATCTATCTAAATCCATCACTCCAAGTGAAGAACCTGCTAAAGGTAATTAAGAGTTGAAAACTATCTTATCTACATAATGTTTCACCGATTTTGTCTGTGCCTTTTTTCTTTTTAGAAGTTTTTCATATTACATAGGGTTTGTTGTCACTTATTCTTTTCATTCTCTTTAGCAGAGGATCTAGCCATCGGAAACAGTCTCGCAGCCCTCACATAATAGGACTTAGGTCTACGTATATATTACTGTCCCCTCCAAACCCCATTTATGAAAATTCAGTGTGTTTGTTGTTGTTGTTATCATATTACATAGGGGAATTAGGAAATCAGAGCAGTAGAAATTGTCCTTACCTATATAGTACGAAATACTTTCACCGATACCACTAGACTATAAACCTTTATGATTCGTCATGTTGATTTCATTATTAAGATCTTTTTCTCTTTTTCATTTTTCGCAAAATGATTTGAGTATGTATATGCTGCGGATTTATTGGCAAAACCTCTTTATCTCACATAAGATCTGATCTACGTACGTCTCACCCTCCTCAGACCCTACTTATGAGATCACACTGTATATATTATTGTTGTTGATTCGGGTATGCCTATGTTTTCATTTTTGTCAGGATTAGAAAATGCTAAAGATCAAGGGCTAGTGGAGAAAGATGAAGCAGCTAATGGTCAAGACGAGGGGTTGGTGCACGTAGTTGTAAGAGCAAAAATGCCAGAACCTCCACGCAAACGACCTCCTCCAACGACTGGTTGAACTGAAATAATATAAGCCTAATTGGAAATTTTAAAGTTTAAGTGTTGTACATTTAAAGTAATTAACCAGATGTAATTGGCTAATTGCTTTTTTAAATTTCTTCGTGCGTGATTGTTCTCATCGTTATCCTTTTACTTGTGCTTTGATTTTTATCAAATATGATTGGTGAAATACAATTGTGATGATAATGCAGTTTGTGTGTTTCAGAAGGAGAACTTCAGCATAATTGGTAAACTTGGGGGCATTTGCATTTATACCTGCTTTTTGTGTTTGTTTTTACTTATGCCTGCTTTGCAAAAAAAAAATTGCAAGCGTACCCACTTGTTTGCATAACTTCAGCGTACGGGGCTAAAGTAGCAAAGACAATCACGCAAAACTTTAGCATTCTAGTATACGGGCCTCAAGTTCAGCTCCAGAGCTGAAGTTTTTGTTTTGTAATTGGCGAAGTTTTTGTTTTTGTAACTGGCGAACTTCAGCTCTAGAACTGAAGTTTGTTTTGTAACTCAGGTGAGTTTCAGCTCTAGAGCTGAAGTTTTTATTTTTGTAACTGGCAAACTTCAGCTCTAGAGCTGAAGTTTTATTTTGTAACTGGCGAACTTCAGCTCTAGAACTAAAGTTTTGTTTTATAACCGGCAAACTTCAGCTCTAGAGCTGAAGTTCTCTAATTTTCTCTTGTCTCACACATGAAAATGCTAGTCTAATTTCTTCTACGGAACTACTGTGTTGTACAAGAAAAAGGGCGGATTAGACACCAATCTAATGGTTTTCCTTTGAAATCACTTGCTAGGTTGACATGTGTATCTAAGAATTGGCGAAAGTGCATTGCTGAAGTTTACCGTTCTAAAAATGCTGGTCTCTACCTTACTTAATTGGTTTCTTTTTTTGTGGATAGCCATACTCATTTCTTCTTCTCATATTAGGTATCGCCATTAGTACTTGGTGGAGCAGTTTAGATAAGTCAGTCAATTTTATTGGAGGAGTGTGAATATCGTTGCATCTTCCAATGGTTTTCTTCTTTGCGTAGAAGCACAGGTAGCATTTTGATATCCCTAAAACGCAACAGCAACAACATCAAGAGAAAGAAGAAGAAGAAAACAAAGGAGGAGAAGGAGGAGGAGAAATGGGGCTGAAATTGTTTAAAAAGTTGGTACAAGTTAAAAGTTCTTTAAAGATGGGTATAGGTTAAATGGGGGCAACCAAATAGGGGGCCCCGTGCAATTTAAACAGCTCCTTGCAAAAATATAGGGTAAAACTGCATATAATGGACCCTTGTGGTCCGACCATTCCCGAACTCCGCGCATAATGTAGCAAGGTGATCAAACAAAACACGCTACCCCTAGTCTATATTACATAGAGATCAGACATTTTAAAAAAAAAGTAGTTACTGTAGAAAATCACATAAATACACAGAGGCAACGCAGCGGAATATTAATAGGAACGTACCATCGGTCATGATTGTTCAAGTAATGTAAGGAATCGACTTGGAAGAACCTTGATAGAAAACTTAGAGCCTTCTAGCATGTGCCTATCATAGGATTCTAGGGAGTCACATGCATATTTATAGGTAGGCCAGAGACTTTTAGTTAAATATTTTAGCCACCTTCTCTTTAATTTATAATTGTCCTAGAGACTCATAATATATGGTAGTTTCTTTCCATCAGATAAATTATCATATATGCATAACTATAGAATATTATCTGATATATTATTTTTTTGCAAGACCAGGTAAATAATTTATTACTATGTGGACCACACTAAAAGTCTCTAGAAGAGACGATAAATTTCTAACATTCTCCCACTTGGCTCACATATTAAAATTAGATAATCCTTTATGAGAGATAAACATATAATATAGTCATAGACTTTATCACTCAAATAAAAGTTATGCAACAATCATTTTAACTAGAATATATTATTACATGAATCATGACGGTCATGCTTTTAAACCAACACTTCCTTCCATGTATTACAATAAACAATACATTCTAACAAAGTTTCTAACAAATTTATGAATGAACTTAATATGAGTCACGCACAGTCCAACCTATTTGATCCAAGGATCACAAATAATACATAAAAACCCAAAAGTGTGCACTGTCATGTATGTCAAAATAAATATAATGTCTAGACAAACTGTTAGAGAGCAAAGTAAGACTAAATTGAGCTACTAAGCCCCATATGAGTTACATGATCATAGAAAATATTAGCCTACAAACATTTTGTCATAGGACCAGCAATCATCAAAGTAGTACTAACATGCTCAAAATTCACGTCTTGCTTCTTCACATAGTCTCTAACCATCAAGTACTTTATGTCAATGTGTTTGCTTCGGGTACCACTTTTATTGTTCTTAGAGGAGAAACTGCAACTGAATTGTCACATAAAATTCTCATTGGCCTTGAAATGTAATCGACAATCCTAAGGCCGGAAATAAAGTTTTTCAACTATAACGCATGTGATGTAGCTTCATAGTATGCTATAAATACAGCTTCTATTGTGGATGTTGCAATAATGGTCTGCTTGATACTTCTCCAAGACACAACACCTCCACCAAGAAGGAAAATAGATTCTGAACTGAATTTATCAGTGTCTTTGCATCCACCCAAATTAGAGTCTGAGTATCCAATCACCTCCAATGAGTCAGAGTATTTGTATGTTGGCTTAAAATCCTTGGTTCCTTACAAATATCTCAAAACCCTTTTACCTGCTTTCTAATTGTCAAGACAGGGGTTACTTTGTTATTTTTCAAGCACTCCTACAGAAAAAGCAATATCATGTTTGGTACAGATCTGTGCATACATAAGGCTCCCAACAAGTGAAGCATAGAGAATGTCTTTCATTTGCTCATTTTCCAATGCATTTTGTGGACATTGATTCAATGAGAATTTGTCACCTTTAATTATGGGTGCTACTATAGGCGAACAGTTCTACTTCCCGAATTTTTCCAGAATTCTTTTAATATAGGCCTTTTGAGACAATCCAAGTAATCTTCGGGATCTATCTCTGTGAATCTCTATACCAATAACATAAGAGGCTTCACCCATATCCTCAAAATTCTAGATAAGGAACTATTTAGTCTCATGCAACAATCCCAAATCACTACTTGCAAGCAAAATTTCATCAATATATAGGTCTAGAAAAATATATTTGCTCTCACTTATCTTATGGTATATACACTGATCAGTGATATTCTTTGTAATCCAAATGAAAAAAGAACATTAAGAAATTTAATATACCATTGGAGAAAAGTCTTTTTTAGCCCATAAATGGATTTACTTAACTTGCTAACAATGTAAATTTTGTCCTTATCACAATCTTTCAGGCTGATGCATGTATACCTCATCTTCAAGATTCTATTCAGGAAAGCTCTTTTCATATTCATGTAATGTAATACTTCTTTGATAATGGAGAGAAGGTTTCAATGGTAATCAATGCCTTCCCTTTGAGTAAAACTCTTGGCTACAAGTCTGGCTTTATATTATTCGATATTACTAGATGAGTCTCTTTTAGTTTTAAAGACCCACATGGAACCTATAATAGAGGATCCCTTTGGTATTCGACGAGATCCCAGACTTTATTTTTAGCCATAGATTCTTCTTTCATGGCATCATACCAAAGATTGGAGTATTCTCCACTCATTGCTTCTGAAAACGAGCATGGGTCATCTTTTATTCCAATATCATAATCAGACTCTTGGATATTTACAACATAGTCACTAAATATTGCTGATTTTCGAACTCTTGCGAATTTTCTCACTCCCACTGGTTTAGACACTTCTTCGGTGGGTTCAAATAAATGGGTTGATATTCATATGGCTCCTCAAGTGATGGTAGATCTTGAACTTGTTTTTGTTCAGATAATTCATGAGAATTGATTTGAGCAACATTCAAGTTCCGAAAAAATAAAGGTACCATAGGTGGTTCCCTTATTTCTTTCAATTTCACCCTTCGAGTCAAACTACTCTCACTCTCTTCATGCTCCTCAAGAAATCTAGAGTTTTTAGCCTCAACAATTTTAGAAGAATAAGAAGGACAATAAATCTTAAAGCCCTTAGAGTTAACCACATAACCTATAAAATAACTGCTTATTGTTCTTTCTCTAGCTTCTTTAGTTGTGCGTTACAAACCCTCACTTCAGTTGGACATCCACAATACATAAATGATTTAAACTAGGTTTTCATCTTTTCCATAATGCAAAAGGTGTCTTGGGTATAGCCTTGGATGGCATCCTATTTAAAATATATATATCGGTGTTTAAGGCTTTACTCTATAAGGATAAATGTAAATTTGATATGTTGATCATGCTTCTTACCATGTCCATTAATGTCCGGTTCCTTCTTTTTACCACACCATTTTGTTGTGGTGTTCCTAGAATGATATATTGAGAAATTATACCTTCACTTTCAAGGAACTCAGCAAATGGACCCTTAACTTGTCCATTATCTGTGTACCTACCAAAATATTCTCCACCCCTATAAGATCATACAATTTTGATTTGAGCACTAGGTTGTTTCTCTACTTATGTTTTGTAAACATTAAAAGCATCAAGTGCTTCTAATTTTCTATACAGAAAATAGAGATACATATATCTTGAATAGTCATCATTAAATAAGATAAAATATATCTCACCATTGAAGCAAGGGGTAGGAAAAGGTCCACAAATGTCTGTATGTATGATCTCGGGCAATCCAGAACTACTTTTGGCACCTTTAGTTTATTTGTTGGTCTGCTTACCTGTCACGACCCCAAATCCGGTCGTGATGGCGCCCAGCACATTGCTAAGCCAGCCCTGACCAATCAATATCAACAACGGAGCTAGAAGCTCTCTTTAACCCATTTAAGCATTTCAAAATATGAAACAATAGTAATACTTATACCAACAACGGGGAGACCAAGTCCCAAAATATACTAACTCCCATAGACCGAAGGGTCAAGAGTCATGAGCCTCTACCTGAACATGAGTGTATAAAGGTTTACAAGATACCAAGTGCGGAAAGAAATGTCAATACAAAATCAAAAGACAATAGGAAGGAATATCGGGTCCTGCGGACTCTGCAGCTACCTCGTATATCCCACAGATGTCGCCTCGCACAGCTACTGGATCACTGCTGAGAGGTACCTGGATCTGCATACAAGGTGCAGGGAGTAAAATGAGTACTGCCAGACTCAGTGGTAATAAACAAGGGTAAGACAGCGCAGATAAGAAATGCGCAATAAAGCACTATATAAAGCTGTAATCAGCTACCCTGTCATAGAATCAATCTTCACTATACCTGTACCAACAAATACCAATAAATAGCATAACAGCTAGCAGATGTAGCTAAATGCAATGCAATGCATGATATGACCGCTACGGCGTGTAGCCCGACTCCAATTTTGGGTACCCGTGCTCACTGTGGGGGTTCAGACTCCGGAGGGGCTCCTACAGCCCAAGCACATCTCATAGAGATATTCCTGCGGCGTGCGGTCCGATCCAACATATATCTCGCTGCGGCGCGCAGCCCGATCCACTACTAGTCAGCTAATATGCAGATACAGCCTCGCAGGCTCAAAAGTAGTTTTTGAAAACTCTTTTATCATTTTTCAGTTGGAAAACAGTAATATCAAGTTCCAGAGATTGGAATTAGCATAATAACAGAAATAGCTGCGGACTAGTAGTAAACTAGCATGTCTATATGATAAGACAATGATAACGATCCTCGCGGGATCCAATAACTGGCTCACGGCCCACATGTATACTCAACCGCCCAAGAAGGGGGTTCCTCGGCTCAAGAGTGGCCATTATCACAATATATATATATATGCAACCATCCGAGAAGGAGGTTCGACGGCTCGAGAATAGCCAATAATACAGTATCAACAGGTTGGACTAATCTATAGTCTCCAGTTCATGATCGACCTCGCACTCTCAAGAGTGTGCGTGTATCGCCGCTATACAGCGTCACAAAGTGGTATACCGGGGTTTCGAACCTGCTGGTCATCACCCACATCTATTACTCACCTCAATATAGCGCGACGACTATTCCGCAATGCCCTTGCCACGAGAATCAAGCTCCGCACGCGTAGAATCTGCTCAAATACAGTAGAAATACAACAAATTAGGCCAATGGGACGACACCCAATCAATACAACTCAATTTACGTCAAAATTCCCAAAGTTGTCAAAACCCGACTTTTGGTACGCTTATCGAAAAATCACGAAAGTCACATATTCGGAACCCTCATCTCAATACGAGTCTAAGCATATCAATTTTACCAAATTCGGACTCCATTTGCCCATTCAAAACCTTGATTTTCTAAAGTTCAAGCCTAGGGCTAAATCCTCCATAATTTACCCCAAATTCCTCCATTTTCATGATATAATTGCATAATATTATCAATACTAATCATAGTTTAAGTCCATAGTTGATTACCTGATGATTTCCCTTGAATTTCTCTTCAAAATCGCCCAAATCGCCTCTAAAGCCGAGACCCAAATGTGTGAAATGTTCTGAAATTTTTCTAACTTCGGATACACTTAACTTACAGCGATTTTCGCTTCTGCGGAAAAATTTCCGCTCCTACGAGTCCGTATCCGCGACCAAAGGGTCGCTTCAGCGGTTCCAGGCCTAGCCGGCCAACTCCGCTTCTGCGAGCAAATGACCGCTTAAGCGCGTCCGCTTCTGCGATGAAACGTCCGCTTCTGTGAAGACAACCGCTTCTGCGTACCAGAGTCCGCTCCTGCGGACTCGCCCAGGCGGTCAAGTGTCCGCTTCTGCGGACCTTCCCATTTTCTTCTCGTCCGCTTCTGCGATCAATGGCTCGCACCAGCGATGCCGCTTCAACGGAATGACTTCCGCTTCTGCGTAACCAAGCGCTCCTGCGCCCCTCGTCCGCTTCTGCGGACTCGCTCCTGCGCCCACAATTCCGCAGGAGCGGAAACAACAGAAACAGAATCCCAACCTGCAATTTTTCCACAATTTCTCCCGTTTAGCCACCCGAAAACACCCCGAGGCCCCCGGGACCTCATCCAAACACACCAACACATCTTAACACCTTATTCGAACTTGCTCCAATCCTCAAAACACGTCTAATAACACCAAAACCCATAATTCACATCAAATTCAAGCCTAAATTCCTTAAAACATTCCGAATTATACATTCAATCAAAAACCCGACCAAACGACGTCCGAATGACCTGAAATTTTGCAGGCACATCCAAAATCACCTAACGGAGCTACTGCAACTGTCGGAATTCCATTCCGACCCCCGGATCAAAATCTCACCTACCGTTCGGATTTCGCCAAAATTCAACCTTAGCCAATTCAAGCCTATTTCTACACCGTGCCTCCAAATTCAATTCCGATCGCTCCCCTAAGTCACAAATCACCTCCCGGAACTAACCGAATCATCGAATCCAATTCCGAGCCCTCTAACCAAATAGTCAACTCCAGGTTGACTTTCCTTATTCAAGTTTCCTTAACAAAGGCTATATGCCTCATTTTCAATCCAATTCACTCCTAACTCACCCGATAGACTCTAACACTTATATAAAAGCATGAAACATGAAATTACAACATAACGGGGTGGTAATTCCCGTGACGACGGGCCGGATCGTCACATTACCCTTTATGCAGTCCACACAAATCCCGAAGTCAGAAAAATCAAGAGCTTTTTGAACTCCATCATTAACCAACCTTTTGACTCTTTCGATAGAGATGTGTACCAATCTTTTGTGCCAAAGACTTGATGAGTTTTCATTAATAATACATCGCTTAGTACCAATTTCTTTGTCATGTAAAGTTAAAACATTGCATTCAAATGTGAGTTCTAGATCAAGTTTATATAAATTTTCATTCAAATTTCCAAAATGAATAACTTTATTATCTTTCAAAATTTTCACAGAAGGATAATAAAAATTCAAATCATATTCACTAATCGATATTCTTGAAAGAAAAATTACATTTCTTGAATATTCTGGAACACAAAAAGTATTTTCTAATAAGTTAAAAACATCCTTCAAAATGAGCCTATAAGTCCACATGTCTTCCACACGTGAATGCGTCCTATTTCCATAATAGACGTATTGTTCGACTCTTATCGGCTTTTTCTGAGTTAGAAAGCCCTGCATGATTTTCACAATGTGAATTATAGAAACATAATCAATCCATCATGTATTATCAGAAACTTTGTTAAGATTAGATTCGTAACATACAAAGGTAAATTTACCTTTCTTCTCAAGCCATTTCTTGTATTTTAGGAAATTCTTCTTCTATTGTCCTTTCTTCTTACAGAAACGACAAGCATCTTTGTCAAAGGTATTTTTCTTCTTCGTGGGAACAATTTTGCCCTTCTTTGCATTTCTCTTACCATGAGACACCATATTAACACTTTTACGCATCTAATGCTTCAACATCTCTTCTTCTTGAACACATGGATAAAAGTTTATTGATTGACCATTTATTCTTATGCGTGTTGATCACACCCAACTATGTCTTATATAAAGGACAAGCGGTCGTTGCAAATATAATCTGAGTATTTTGCCCAGAGTCGAATCCTACAGGGAATTAACCTACCAATTACTTTTGTCAGACTCACTAAATTCTCCGTAATCAACTTCCCAGATATTTTGAGTAACACTTGGTGATATTTCTACTAACTATAACTGACTAAAAGCTAACTACGACTGAGTTATAAACAGATAAGAGAAAGATCTAAGGTTGTGATTTTTCCTATTGATAGAATCCCTTCCTGCTATATTCCGTATAGATATTCCTAATCATCTCTATCGATCATGAGCACTCTTACTACCATAACTCTCTCCCGAGTAATTATTCTAATTTACCACTCTCCCGAGATACGCTAATTGGCTTTTGTTACATCTCACTTAGATTGCACCCAATGTTACGTTATCTCTAGTCCCACCTTTAAACCATCGGTTTTTGATTCCTCATATACAATGGGAGTGGTGTTGTTTAATAAATATATAAATATACACTCTCTCCTGAGTAATACATATTAATTAAATAGGTACAGCTAATTAAGGGACAAGAGGGGTTGCTCTGATGGTAAGCAACCCCCACTTCCAACCGAGAGGTTGTGAGTTCGAGTCTCCCCAAGAGCAAGGTGGGTAGTTCTTGGAGGGAAGGATGCCGGGGTTCTATTTGGAAACAGCCTCTCTACCTTAGGGTAGGGGTAAGGTCTGCGTACACACTACCCTCCCCAGACCCCACTAAGTGGGATTATACTGGGTTGTTGTTGTTGTTGTTGTTGTACAGCTAATTAAGGATCCTATCAATTAACTACAACAAGAACGTAGTTAAACAAATACAGATTAAACTGGGTAAACTATATTAACACAACAAGAAGTTCATCCCTCAATAGGTTCCATCAAAATCCTAAACCAAATAATTAGCTATTCATGCTCATCGAACAAATATCCAAAGTAATTTGCATAATTAAATTACAAAGTAAGGATAAAGAGATATAGAAATTAATATTTTCAAATCCAACACTTAAATATTTGCTCGTCCTCGAGCAATTACATTACACTTATGGACACATCCAATTAAGCAATCCCCTTAACTTATTATACCAAGAATCTTAAAAATAGTTTAGGCACAAAGGCGTGACATTATCAACTCAATAATCGACTCACAAACACTATGCTTTATTCAAATTCACTTACTTACTCTAACATGGAGGTCAATAACATTAAATTTTCCTTATGAATCATGGGCCCTCACCCAATCAAAGAATTTAGTTCCACACTCCATGACGTTTAATAACATAAGGAACTTAAGATATAAAAATTCACTCTCTCTCAGAAATGATATTCATATGCCCTAAATGATGTGCCTTAAGCTTTCCCTTAGTGTAATACTTCACTAATCGAGGTCATTTAGTCTAAGATCAAATATGACTTTTATTGGTTGTAATGTAGGTTGCGGGTCGTGTAGGATACATTTGGAAATGAATGACTATACCTCCCTTAAGCACTTTAATACACATAATACAACCTTCAATTCCATACTTATGTCAGCTCAAGATTTTATTTTATTTCACTATATTTCACCTCATACTTCTTTAAACACTAATACATTAATGCCACCAACATCAGGGTTTATGTATTCTTTTTTTTTTCATACACTACTATATATATAAACACCTTTTTTTTCTGTCCCGATAGCGTTTATTGACATACTTTATTTCCTTTTTTCGATGCACATTTCTCCTAATTTTATTGTTCCACTCAAAAGCCTACCCACCACCCCACACTTTAACTTTCTCATAATTCATCACAATTCTAGTACTTACGAGATGTGACAAGGTTTAAATATATGGCCGATTCAATCAACAAGGTATGACTTGTAATGTGGTTACCAAAGAAACATGATTATAGGCTCAAAGGGGCTAACTACGATACATAACATTCAGGTGGGTACTTTACATATATATATATATATATATATATATATATATATATATATATATATATATATATATATATATATATATATATATATATATATATATATATATATATATATATATATATATATATATATATATATATATATATATATATATATATATATAATATATATATATATATACATATACATATATACATGGCATAACAAAGAACTGCCTATATCACTTCTCAGACTGAACAAGACTACTATTTCGGTTTGCACACCCACGGGGCAAGTTTTAGACATCAAATGCAGTGCACAGAATACATGCAAACCTCACACACACATGGCACTGATTCATTCAGGATTGGTTCTATCACGATACTTCAGTCAAAGCAGTTAAGCAAATTTAAGAATCCATGATTTAAGGTATTTATCCTAGAATCAAGATTTGAGCCTAAGCGTTTCAACTAGAGTACTCACTATTCTCAAGGCATCACATAGCTCCCAGATATTGCTACAATTAAGTGTTTAGCCACGTGATTCCTACTTGTAAAAAAACTTAAAACTACCTACACCTGGTTCAACTAAAAATCCTCGGAAAAGAACCGCGGTCCAAAGAAAAATCAATAGAAAATTACTACAATACCTAACAAAAATCTTTTTGATATTTTCTTTAGACTTGCTTCCCTCAAGAAAACTGTCTAGGACGTCTATCATCGGGAAGAGTCCAACCTTTTTTTATTTTGTTTTTAAACAAAACAAAACAATCCTAGAAAATTCTAAAAATAAAAACAATCTAACAACTACTAATTTCTACCCCTAACAAGAAAAAAAACATAATAACACTAAAACAACAAAACAAATGCTAACAACTAACAAGAGTTACAAGTTCACACCCCACACTTAAATCATGCAGTGTCCTCAGCGCATACACAATTAGACACGAAATAAATAAAAAGCGTAGGGTGCAAGAGACTCCCTAGTCAAGCAGCGTCGTCCTCCTCAGACGCTCTCCACTCCTATCAAGTTCATCCTCATCATCTGACCGCATTGGCTCAATTTGATTAAAATAGGATGAAATAACTTAAAAGGCCAAAAAATTATATATATAGACTATTATTTTAAGAGTGGCTATATTATATCACTCTTTTTTTTCTTTTTCAGTATCGCGCTTGTGAGCACATGATTTTTGCACTAGGTAAACAAAATTCTAAAATTAAAATAAAATAATATTTTTGAGTGTAATTGCATGTCTTATTTGAAATTAAATACATTTTATGTGTTTAAATAATTGGAAATTAGAAAATTAAAAAAAATAGGAGAATTACATGTATTTTTGATTAAGTAGTTAAAAAAAGAAAATTAACAAAAAATAGTTTAATTAGCGGAATATAGTAAAAAAATAGCAAAAATATCAAAAATATTGAAAAAAATAGGAAATTAAAAGAATTTGAGTAATTGGAAAGAATATAAAAATAAGAAATGAAATACAAAAAGAAAATACATGAGAAAATAATTAAAATAACAAGAAAAATACAAAAATACATAGGTATAATGAGACTGGGCCAAATACAACCCAATTGGCCGGCCCAGTCCTTAAGCCCAAAGGAAACAGTCCAATCCATTAAGAGACAAGTGATCTCAGCCGTTCATCAGGCCAAATCCAACGACTGAGAATCAATCCGGATTTAATTCAAATGGGTAAGTGTGAGATCAAATCTCAACCGTCCGTTCAAGCTAATCTAATGGTTGAAAGCTTGGGACTCATTAGCAATAAGACGGCACCGTTTTAGTAACGCTATTGGTGGCCGTTGATCTTTATCAAATCGACGACCCAGATCACCTCAACCTCCACGATTATATAAGACTTTGGTCTGCTGAAGACCAAGTCATTTGTAAAAATCCCTAACCCTAGCCGCCCAATCCCTCCCTTCTCCTTCATCGTCTTCTTCACCTCATTCTTCAACCCTTGCCGGCCATGGAGGCCACCACCTCCCACGGTGGTCTCCGACTACCCCTTTACCTCCCCTCTTTCCTTCTTCATCTTCTTCACCTCAAACACCCCCCAGAACTCCAAAAACCCTAAAAACCTCCCCTATTCTTGATTGTCCGGTCATCGGATTCTACCGCCAGTGACCACAAACTATGAGAGCCCTCCCCAAATTAACACCACAGACTCCCCTCGACATGATCTATCACCCTACCCCACTGGCTTCCCTCGAATCTACCCCGATCCCGTCGAATATCCAAAAGAAAGTCGTCGGAACCCTAATTCCGGCGACTCAAACCCAAGCCTTTTGCCAAGATCTAACCTTTACCCCCCTCCAAACACCCCACTTCAAACAAAAAATCCAAAAGACTTCATCTTGAAGTCCTAAAAGAAAATAAAGAAAAAGAAAATAAAGAAAAAAAACAAAAATAAAGAAAAAGAGTCTGAAGAAGTCTGAAAAAAGAGAGTGAAAAGAGTGAGAGGAAGCTCAGGGGACCGGCCCTGCGAGCTAAGTTCCCGTACCCCTCTGTGTTTTTATTGCTTTCTTTCGTGTATTTGTTTTTCATGTTTTCTTCTGTTTTTGTTGTTTCAGTCTTTGTTTATTTCTCTCGCTTGAAAGATCTATTTTGATTTTACCCCGTGGTTTTTCATCTTTTGTTAGTATTAGGGTTTTCTTTTCATCTTGTTCATGTTTTTCTTCTGTTTTGTTGTTTCAATCATGTTCTGTTTCTCTGAGTTAACAGATCTATCTTGATTCACCCTTTCTTCTTCATCTTTTGTATATTATGATTCTCGATCTGTTGTCTTTCTATAGTTTGACTGTCTTCTCTTCTATTGTTCTGCATGTTTAGTTCTAATACTAGTTTATTCCTTTTTATCTTTATATTAAGTTGTTTTTGTTAAGTTTTGTAATATCTAGACTGTTATTCTTGCTGTTTCTTTGCACGTCTAGTTGTAGTGAAGATTAGCCGTTTTCTTCCATTAGGGTTATCTTGTGGCTTGCTTCTCTATTCAGATTTCCCTATTTCTCCTTCACCCCTTGTCATGTTTAGGGTTTTCTTATTTGTTGGTCTTCAACATCTCATCTGTTTAATTTCAGATATCTCTTCTGTTTCCCTTCATATTTAACTTAGCTGTTTAACTCTCGATTAGCGTTTCTTCTATTAGCTCTCCATGTTTTTTTTACTATTTTCTCTTCTCTAAATGATTTAGTTTGATTCTAGGTTTAGCAGTTTGATTCTCATGTCCACTCAAGGGTTTTTACTCTAACAACATCTTTTATGTTCTTTCACCTGTATTTTAGTGACTATGTTTTTCTCTTCTGACATTTGGCATGAGAGATTTAGGATTCCTCCATGTTCTTTTGTTCTTCACCTTCATCTTGTCTGTCATATTCTGTATTAAAATTGGGCTGATCTAATGGGTCTAATTGATATCATTCTTATAGATCCTTTGACTCGTATGTCTGATTAAGCCATGTTTCATTTCTTGTTGATTGTTTGTGAGAATTTAGCTTCTATGTGTGTCTATGCCCATGAACTTTAAAGGTTTTGGGGTTTTTCAATGAATCATCTGACATGAATTAGTTGTAACTAAGCTTGATTGATATTAATTGATATTTTGCTACATGAAATTGGGTTATGTGAATTGATTGATTAAGATTCAACACTATCAAATTTCCCTTCTGAGTTTTAATTGATTGATGCACAATGTTTGGTCTCATGTGGCTATGTGTGCAATTGTATGTTGAAATGACTGAGTTTGCAATAGTTTATAGTTAGGGTGAGCAGTGACTAATACCCATTAACCTTAGGGGAATTGGTTATAGCTGTTAGTGCTAAGTTTCATAAAATGGCTAGTTTTGAAATAGATTAAAACTGAGAATCAAATAACAATAGGTTATAAGATAAATAAGTGACCAAGAGTGGTCAATTTTGCAAATTGAACAACTCTACAAGGTCCAGCACACTGGCCCACCCTAAAGGGGTTAGTTGTGTAACAAGCGGTTCAAAGGTGGGAGGCTTATGTGAGCCCTGAATCACAGGTGGCTAGGTCTGCAAAGGCCTTAGCCCAGCCTGTGTTCAGTTAAATAGGTTAGTTGTGTAAATGATTGGTTAAGTCTGTGTCACGACCCAAACCCTGGTCGTGATGGCGCCCAACACAATGCTAGGCAAGCCCGACCATATTGTCCCTTAAACCATTCAATTATTAAATAAATTAAACTTAAACAGTAAATAATCATATCAGGTGATAACCGGAACGTAAAACATACAAAATACGGTCCCAAACATATCGTGGTGTCACGAGACTGAGCCTCTACAGAATAGCATCCTAATACAATCAGGTCTAGGCAAGTAGGAAATCAACAAGACGATAAAGAAGGAGAAAACAAGCTCTGCGGACGCTGACAGCTACCTCGTAATCTCTGCAAAAGTAGACAAGGATCAGCAGCTACAATGTCTCAACTGCTCTCGGGCACTTGTGGATCTGCACAGAAAGTGCAGGGGAGTGGGGTGAGTATATTTCAACTCAGTGAGTAACAATAATAAATAATAACTGAAGGTAAGAAATCCTGCACTATCACTTAGCAGTTCTAAGGCAACCCTCACAGGTACGTCATCACTATAGTAGTACTCTAACCTCCAATCTACGTTTATCTCTACAAGATTCCACACTGAACTAACCCTCACTCGTACCCCTACGGTGTACGGCCATCTCAACATATAAAGACACATACTTATGTCTATAATATATAAGTATTTAAGTAGATAGTAGGGTATGATTAAGTATAATGCTGCGGCGTGCAGCCCGCTCCAATACATATACCGCTGCGGCGCGCGGCCCGCTCCATTTTACGTCGACGGCGCTCACTGGGGGTGTATACAGACTTCGGAGGGGCTCCCTAGGCCCAAGCACTATAATACGGCGGCGTGCAGCACGATCCACACAAATATTACTGCGGCGTGCAGTCCGATCCAATATATATATATATATATGTATATATCTCTATACTGTTGCGGCGTGCAGCCCGATCCCATCATATACACCAGTGCTCACTGAGAATGTGTGCAGACTCAGACTCCGGAGGGGCTCCTACAGCCCAAGCGCAATATAATCCTGCGGCGTGCCGTCCGTCCCACATGTATGTTACATGTATATCACACGTATATTACTGCGGCGTGCAGTCCGATCCAATATATATACTGCTGCGGCGTGCGGCCCGATCCAATGTAGGTATATATATATAATACCTCATAATGGGTCCTCGACCCTATTCCGATCAATATATGCTTGGCCTCTCGGGCCCAATATAATATATCACGATGGGTCCTTGAACCCTGTCTCACTCAATATAAACTTGGCCTTTCGTGCCCACTCAGGCTAGAACAGGAATTCCACCCTAGATAATCTTTCTCAATGTACACATCTAGTACGGGCTCATATTATGCTATACAACTAGAGCTACGGCCGAGTGTATGTTTCCAATCACGATATAAGGGTCACCTAGCTCTATAGGTTCCCTAATACTCTGCAGATCGGCACAAGGCCCCAAACATGGCTATTAGCCCAATTGTACAGTTATAATCTCAGTAACAGTCATACAACACAGTATTCTATTAGCCGGAAGGACTAAGTCCGAACCCCCAATCACAATGTCACCACGCCCGTCATGGAACGCGTGTCTCATCTCAATATAGCACTGTGAAGTGCTAGTACGGGGTTTCAAACCCTCGGTACATTGTTTACTACTACCACTCACCTCGAACCGGTAGAAGCTTCAATCCGCCTTGCGCTTGCCTCGCAAATCAATCTCCTCGGATGCCAAATCTTCTCAAAATCATAGAGAATGCATCAATATACGCTAATTTCACGAAATTCATTCGAAATAACCCAATTTATATCAAAACCCACAAGTTGTCAAAACCCGACTTTTGGTACATTTGTCGAAAAATTACAAAAATCACATATTCGGAATCCTCTTCTCGATACGAGTCTAAGCATATCAATTTTACCAAATTCGGACTCCATTTGCCCATTCAAAACCTTGATTTTCTAAAGTTCAAGCCTAGGGTTAAATCTTCCATAAATCACCCCAAATTCCTCCATTTTCATGATATAATTGCATAATATTACCAATACTAATCATAGTTTAAGTCCATAGTTGATTACCCGATGATTTCCCTTGAATTTCTCTTCAAAACCGCCCAAATCGCCTCTAAAGCCGAGACCCAAAATGTGTGAAATGTTCTGAAATTTTTTCTAACTTCCTGATACACTTACTTACAGCGATTTTCGCTTCCGCGGAATATTTTCCGCTCCTACGAGCCCGTATCCGCGACCAAGCGGTCGCTCCGGCGGTTCCCGGCCCGGCCGGCCATTTCCGCTTCTGCGACCTGGTCCGCTGCAGCGCGCCCGCTCCGCGAAGAAACTTCCGCTTCGCTGAAACATCCGCCTCTACGCACCATTGTCCGCTCCTCTGCGGTCTCGCCCGAGCGGTCAAATGTCCGCTTCGCGGACCTTCTCATTTCTCTTCTCGTCCGCTCCTGATCAGCGGCTCGTACCAGCGGTGCCGCTTCGGCGGAATGACTTCCGCTTCGCGTAACCAGCCGCTCCCGCGCCCTCGTCCGCTTCTACGCGACTTGCTCCCGCGTCCAAAATCCCGCGAGAGCGGAACAACGTAGCGAGGATCCCAACCCGCAATTTTTCCACAATTTTCTCCCGTTTAACCATCCGAAAACACCCCGAGGCCCCCGGACCTCATCCAAACACACCAACACATCTTAACACCTTATTTGAACTTGCTCCAATCCTCAAAACACGTCTAATAACACCAAAACCCATAATTCACATCAAATTCAAGCCTAAATTCCTTAAAACATTCCGAATTACACATTCGATCAAAAACCCGACCAAACGACGTCCGAATGACCTGAAATTTTGCAGGCACATCCAAAATCACCTAACGAAGCTACTGCAATTGTCGGAATTCCATTCCGACCCCCGGATCAAAATCTCACCTACCGTTCGGATTTCGTCAAAATTCAACCTTAGCCATTTCAAGCCTATTTCTACACAGGGCCTCCAAATTCAATTCCGATCGCTCCCCTAAGTCACAAATCACCTTCCGGAACTAACCGAATCATCCGAATCCGATTCCGAGCCCTCTAACCAAATAGTCAACTCCGGGTTGACTTTCCTTATTCAAGTTTCCTTCACAAAGGCTATATGCCTCATTTTCAATCCAATTCACTCCTAACTCACCCGATAGACTTTAACATTGAAATAAAAGCATAAAACATACAATTTTAACATAACGGGGTGGTAATTCCCGTGACGACGGGCCGGGT